>JANAVB010009542.1:0-39444 GCA_029216955.1 Iris pallida
GCTCAGAGATTAGAGATTGATCTGAGTCTTCGACCCAAGAGAGATCGTGACATTAGTGGAGAAGGTAGTCACTCGGGACCACCTAAATGTCCAACTAACCAGCAGACGAAGACCTTCACATCCCAGTCTCCTCAGGGGTCACAGCAACAGCAGCAGCAACGACCAGTTTAGCAGCCTTGTGGATTTTGTCAGAAAGTGGGCTATACCTGGCAGGTGTGTAGAAAGAGACTTAGACAGTACCTTATCTGTGGTGCAACTGATCATCAGGCTAAGGAGTGCACCATTGCTCGTACAGCAGCTGGATCTTCGGGACTTCCACAGCCAGAGGGACGAGTCTACCTTATGTCAGAGGAAGGAGCAGAGGCTATTATGATTCCGGACGAGGACTAGAGACCAGAGGTATTCTCGTATAGCTGAAGCAGACCGTGGGTCGCCATTTTCCTTTTGATTCTTTCTAGCATCTAGACTTTCCTTGTTGTTTCATATTCAAGACTTGTTTCTAAAGTCTCTACATCTTAATATTATTTCGTAATGGCCGTTTGTTTGATTCTTGTTGTCCTTTAGTACCTAATAAAACTACTTGTTCACTTCCTATAATGACTTGACTGTTAAAGAATTCATTTTGAATCCTTATAGAACTCCTTGAAAATTTTCTGGATAAGGTTGAGAAATATTCGATGACCTACTATAACGTGGCAGATGTGCTCAGCAGTCATTTACCTGGATTATGGAAACTGAAAGTTTATTGCAGCCAGCTGCACATTGGCGAGGCATGGACTCTAAGTTGAAGTAATTACAGGTAATCATGGGCTCTCGGATATTGTTGAGACTAAGTCCTAAATTCATAATGTTTTCTGATATCGGATAAAGTTGACAGAGTATTTTGGTAATATATTATTATCGGACCATGGAACCCAAGGTTCACTGTAGCCAGATGCATACTGGCTGGGTAGGAACTGTAGGGAAAGTGACTCCAGATATGTACGATTGTCGAATAATATTGAGACTATTATCCCTTGATCATGTTTCATGACTGTCACCTTGTACCGCTTGAATCGTGCCAATTTGTTTCTGATAATTCTAAATCGTGCCATCTGAAATTTTGAGGATGAAATTTTCTAAGGGGAGAGATTTATAACTCCACTTTTTCTAATAATTAAATTTGGGTATTTATCTATTACTTTTCACTAAATATTCTTAAAGTAAAATATCTTGAATTAGTAATATTCTATAAATAAAATTTTTTGATTCTTCTAAATATACATTTATATGGATACTTTAAATTAATAAAGGTTATTTCTATATTAAGATGGTTAATTGTTTTTATAAAATTTTTATCCTCCTTAATATTTAAATCCATTCCCAACTTCTTATTTGGATTTCATTACTCAATGTTTTAACTATTTTCTTTTAGAGCCCAACTGTTTCTTTGGGCTGCATAGCCAATCAGGCCCAAGCCACTCTTATAAACCAGCAACTGGGCACGGATCCAGATTATGAGTCCAAACCCACAAACCCGATAACCCTTCACCCGCTAGCCCTAATCCCTAATAGCCGTTATATAAGCAAAATCCCCTTATATTCATTCATTCATTCAAATTTCCAAAATCCTTTCCCTCCACTCCTCTGCTGTTACTGGAGTCGACGATGAAGTGTAAACACCGCACGCGGTGGAGGCCGACATAATTCCAGAAGCTTTCTATTCATCTCCACCCTAGAGTTCTAACTACCCAGTTTTTCTCCACCGTACGATCCCAACCATTTCCTAACCGTCTCCGCCGATCGCCTGCCTGCCTAACCACTTAATCGCTGCCCGACTGCCCGTCGCCACCCGCGGCTATATAAGGCCCCAACCTCCTCCTTCTTCTTCATTAATTCGTTCGTAGCGAAGCTCTGCCCAGATTTTCTTTGATCCCTATTTTCTCCTCCTCGAACCGAAGCACGGACATGGCGACCTCGACAACGACGACGACCATGGCGTAGCAAGGAATTCGCTTGAGCTCGGTTCGATCGTCTACGTCGATCAGTGTTCTGTTCGTCGCCTACTCCGTAAGTCCCTTCTCGTTCTTTTTTTTTCTTGCTGATATTCTTGGGATGGTTTTAAGTTTTCGGATGAATTTCTTGGCAACATCGATTGAACGTGGTGCAAAATTGACTCGATTCTGTGGATTTTTGGTTTGGTGAAAACTCGTGGGTGAGTTCTTGATTATTCTTGTGTATTTACTCCAAATTTGGAGTCGGTACCATTCAAACCGAACTCACGATAATTCACTTCTATTCGTGCACACATTCTGCTCGATGAAATGCCTGTGTGGACCTTGATATCAGCTCTGGGACTCAAAGGAGTCGTATCGGACTCATAGAGGGATGTTAAAGTGACAGTATCGCTCAGGTATAATTCTATGCTCATTTCGATTGATATCCTGCTCTGTAGCATTCTGGAAGAGTTCGTGTTAGTATCAGACGGACACAGTACTTGGGAGTGACTGCGGACACGAGTCATGGTGTCTTGGATTGACACTGACAGTAGTTATGGGATTGACACAAGTTGGTGTGGTATCAAGTTATGCATTGTGGAGGGATCGGTTCTACACTTGGGGCTAGATTGGATTAATGAGCCTGTAGGCTAGCTGTTGGGATAATTTTGAATATGCATTACTGTTAGTAATAGAGTAGCAATTTGAATATCAGTGGAGGCTTATAGCTTGGGACCATGTTAGTCTTCATATGCTGAGTCAAAGTTTGGATTATTGAACTTGTGTAGAGGAATGAGTCCTTTAATTGAATGAACTAAGTATTGGGCCAGTCAAGACAGGTCATAATGTTAGGTTTGAGTTGTTGGTTAGTCCTTTAGCAAGAAGTGGTTGTTAAGGTTTAATGAGGGTTAATGATAATCGATTAAGCTAGTTAAGAGATGATAAGAGTATTGGTTAGGAATTAAGGATTTACTTTGGAATATTCTAACCCTATTAATTCCTATTTTAGGTAATCTAGAAGACTTGGACAAAACCACGGAATCAAGGCAAGTACATGTACTCAGTATTACCATCATTGCATACATAGCATATAGACATTGTCATCGTATCCGTGTTTCACTTGTTCTTACTTTATTACTTGCATCGTTTCTCGTGTTGGGTTGGGGACGTTCTAGAGACATATGATTGACTAATATTGGACAAATATTGTCTGATAGCATACTCCGTATGCCTGATGTCCATTTCGTGCGTGACTGATAGCACTGTCGTTAAATATGCCTGATTATTGCGTGCCTGATATCATTTTCGTCAGACATGCCTGATTATTGATTGACTGATAGCATATTTTATATGCCTGATTAGATATTAGTCCCCACATGTGGATAACGTCCAATTGTACATATACACATAGCTAGTGCATGCTTATTGTTTATCTTGTTCTCTGTCTTTCAGTTATATTTTGATATACCGTTCCATTGATCTTCATGGTGAGTTTTTTTGAGTTACATTGTACTTTGCTCCTTTCCTGAATGGATCGTTGATTATAGATGAGATGGATCTTTAGATTGTCATGGCTGGCATCGGAGCTCACTTGACATTGAGATATCTAGTTTCATGTATAGGGATTGATTAAGTGTATTGATTATATGTTGTTGTTGTATCATTTATCTTTTATCGACTTTGTACTCGGACATTCATGTATAAGTTGTAATAATTGTATAGTGATCTATGATGACTAGTGTAGATTCTGAGATTAGATGCTGTGATGAGAATACTCTTGGTATTGATGACTAGACGGCTCACTACCGCTGTCAACGACAGTGTAGGCCGGGCATGCATCGGCCCGTATCCGATTATTTGGGAGCGGGACGTGACATCGCGCAACCAGTTGTTGCACAACCAAATATGTCGCACAACTCAGGATGTCACGTAACTTAATTAATGTGCAACATAGGATGTTGCGCAACCCGGGATGTCGCGCAACTTAATTGTCGTGCAACCTAGGTTGTCGTGCAACCTAGTCGTCGCTCATCATAAGGATAACGCAACATAGCTCTTTGTACTTATGACTGTTGTGCACTCTTGTTGTTTCTTATGCATTTTTTTAGCATAATTTTAACTTCTTTTTATCTATTTTCTTTGCATTTGACCCCAGGGAAGATCCTTATGCTGAGAGATTCGCTTCAGCCTTTAATGTCCCAGAGTATAAAGATAATTTATCCTATGTTTTATTTCCTTACTATGACGGCCCTGAAGCACGAAAGACTATTCTTGTGGCCCAAGAAAGCCATACTCTGCTAAGTTTAATGAACGGAGAACCCCTAGAGAGTGTCGATGGTATGATCCATAAGAAGCCTACTTTCTTATTTGAGGATGCCATCAAGAAGACTTCTTAGCCTAAGGCAAAGAAAGAAGATTGAATATTCCAATGTGGAGACAAAATCATATACCTCACAGAAATATCAAGGTATACGGCTTTGTCTTAATATGAATTCGCGAGCTACTCCCGAAGAATGTTATAGAACATGACTCCAATCCAACAGGCCAGAGTCAAAAAAGTTTGTTATAGAATAGGTTCGAAACATAAGGACACCTTTTACAGCACTTCTGAGAAATATAGCACTCACTTGAGAGGTTTAAGACCAAGTTGTATTCCTCCCAAGGATTCATCTCTACTCTTTCCAGTCAGGGTACCCATTTTTGAAAATACATCCGTGAAGGCTGAAGGAAGATATCCAGATCGCGGCATGCGTATGACAGGTCTGGTTACCTAGATATGAAACGCTGGAGCAGCTTAACCATCTGGATCTTGGATCAGTTCAAGGACAAAATCCTCGAACTAGAACTTTACGATGCCCTCTAGACCACAGTCTACGGCATTCGCCAGAATGCTCATATGTTTATGGCCTTAGTAGAGAGATACAACGATAAGACTAGAACTTTCATGACCTCCAAGGAGAAATAGGAGTTGAACTTCATGAGATGAGATTTCTCTCTCATCTTCCAATGGGTGATAATCCATATGAAGAGTACGTGCCCACCAATGAAGAATTGGATACTATGTCAGAAGATAATCCTCAGATGATCGCTGTCTTTCAAGAACTGCTGTGTCATTACAAGACCTGCTCCCTCTACTATAAAAGTGCCACTGCAGGTACTTGTTATATCACCAAATGGATGCCGCACCTCTTCCTGGGCCATGTGTGGGAGGATAAGCCACTTGAAAGCCAAGCTTGTGATCCTCGTTTCTTTGAGCCTCTCAATTACAGCGACGTGCAATATTTGATGGAGAAACACAAACATGAAGATATCAGACTAGATGAGGACTGGCATCCGTTTAAGGCTGGTGCCATCATCGAAAGTTATCTCAGACAGGGTTGTAGACCCATGTCTAAAGAGGCCCGGCTAGCAGGTTTTCTTTCTTTATGGATGCGATGCTTCATAGTCCCAGGAGCCAGTACAGTAGATAGGTTCCACAGAGGCGTTATGTTTGCTACAGTATGTCTCATTTTTGGGTATAAGATGGATCTTCTATCGGCAATGACCTGTCGATTAAACGCATGATTGCGTTCTTTTGTGCATGCCATACTTCATGATAAGATGACGAGGCAAGATTTTTCTCGTACTGAGATGCCTTACACATATTTATTCGGATGGTTATTGCTTCACCATCCATGTCTGATGAATCCCGATATGGAAACTGTCAGTAGAGATTTCATCCGACGTTACTCCGGCACTCGTTGGAATTACACTGCTCTTTCGGAATGCAGGTTTGCATTGAATCGTAGATCTGCGTGGAGATTTCAGTGTGTCCCCCCTCCTCACGGATATAAGACTATCCCTCCACAGTTGATGGATCTGGATACAGCATCACTCCACCTAAGTCCAGCCATCTTTTTATGGCTACAGATGATCCGCCCATCTCACTTAGTCTACCGATTTGAAGATGACTGCTAGTTAGAGCCATATTTGCCAAGTCGATTTGCACGGCAGTTTGGCTATGATCAACTACATATGGGTAATGCCACTACTTGTCTGCAGGCCAAAGGCTTTCTGATTGATGGGGATAGGGCATGGAGATATTAAAACGCTAGGGGCACGAAAGTTGTATTTTCCATGCCTTATAACCTTCAGCAAGGCCCGCGTATGTTATATACATACATGAATTTCTATACTTTGGCAAACCCTTTTACTGAAAGCTTCCATCTCGTTCATAGCTTTGCAAGTGACGAGCGATCTCGATTGGGAGCACACACTACACAATCTTTTAGAGATGTAGAGGATAAAGATCCCGCAGATCCACCATTGGAAGCTTCTATTGTCAAGAACTATCCGGACGAGGTATATGATCCTTTGGACGTATCTTTAAAGGTACGAAAAGAAAAATATCCTGCCAAGGGGTTAAGAAAAAGAAAAGCTAGGGAGACAACGGCCCTGTCACGACCCGCACCCTAGAGTAAGAGCACGAAAAGTGGGTACGTCCAGCCTACGCCGCAGTGTTGGCGGTAGAATGCTGTCCTAGGTCAATCATCTAACAATATATAAGGTACCTGTACAGTATATACACTCCGAATGGAGGTGACATATCAAATACAGTCTCAATCACATCTAAGGTAGAATACGATAAAAAGATAGATATATATGAAAACAAATGAATCCACAGAGATACAATCAGATAGAAGTCTAAGTGTCTAAGATAACACAATCCAGATAACATCTCAAAATCCTAATACAGTAATCCAGAGAATGTAAATACAATAAAAGACATCCTAGACTAAAGGAGTGTCATCCACTGCTAAGGGGTCCTGCTGCTGGTCCAGGTCATAACAGTCCTCTAGGGTAGTCCCGTAATAAGTGGAACAGAACGCCTTGGCCTCGTCCTCTGTAATATTTTCAACAGGTCCAGTCAAGACAGTAGCGAGCACAATACATCTCAACAAATCATAACAAGTTAGAAAATATAAACATGCTAGAGAGTAAGATACAAGAAACTGAAAGAACAATATAATGTAAAATAGAGACTATAAGTAAATAGCTACAATAATAAGAGAACTATCAGTGCTAGATTCAGAGTACAAGATGGTTATATAAACGGCACGATATTGTACATAAGTAATCTGCAGAGGTTGTATACGAGTAATCTACAAGATTGAGTACATAACCACTTATACTTCCCCGCCCCCAATCAATACACAAGGATCCAGTCAAGTTATGTTATTGCACATGAAGTATAGTTGTACACGATGATCATGTAAGCACATGAATATACACGATTTCACGTGATTTATATACGAATATCACGAATACAAGGAGAACACGATGCTCACGATAAAGTACACGAACATGAGATACCCGATGTACCCACTAAGGGGATAACATCGCACGATAATATCCATATAGTACTAATCCGTGTTACCAACGTGTCAGCATCAAGTAAAGTAATCTAAAGCGGGAAATATAATCCTAAACAAGATATGAAATGATCAGAGAATGTACTCGCCTGGTATCCAGAATATCTGAAGAGAATATACTGTCCGAGGAGTGGTGTCTATCTCCTATAGAATAGTAAAAGTTACTACATGTCTAAAACAGTAAAATAGACTGCTATAATGCATCTACATGATGTTTTGGGTCAATCTAGGCTAAAGTCAACCCTTGGTCAACTCTAGTCAACTACACTAGTCAAACTAGGTCAACTAGGTCAAGCTAACCCAAACAAGTCTCACTAAGTCTAGCCATATCTATCCTAGCATCCACACACAATACAAGGTCACACAAGTCATCAGCACTCATCATTAGTGTATACATGCCATATACACATGCTATATCACCTAGGGATACACCCCATAGGCTATGTGCCATGTATATAGGCTATAGGCCATAGGCTATATCACACATATATCTATTCTTACATATTTTATACATTAAATATATATCTAATTTATATAAATAACATACACATATACATATAGGTCACATTATTATATATCACATATAGAGAGATAGGGAGAGGGACACATGTCATGTGTGTCTATGTGTACATGTAATCATGTGTGTGTAGTGTCACAATAGGAAACAGTGTTGTGGATATTGTGAACAAGGTTAGTGTGTGTGGCAGTATGTGACAGTGTGTTTAGGTGGGGAAAATTGTAAATGAATGTGTGTGTTTATATTAAAGTCAAGTGTGTCATCAGTCCATCTATGTGTGACAGTAAACTGAAATCAAGGCAATGCAATGTAGATAATGTGAGTGTGTGTTTGTGGTAATAGTTGTGTCAATATGTGTAAGAGTGTACATGTGACAGGAAACAAGTTATGTGTGTATGGTAAATGAGTCAAGTGTGTCTCAGGTTTTAGACAATGTAGGTCGGTTAGTGAAAACTGAAATCAATGAATGGGTGCATTGTGTGTCAAATGACAGTTAACAGTGCCCAAATTTTGTGTCTCGGGTTTTATAGCTAACAGTGTATGTGTGTGTAATATGACAGGAAAACAGTATATAGCAGTGAATAGTGTCAACTCGATGAGGGTGATTCACAGATTTGATTGTGTGTGTTATGAGCAGGAATGAAATCAGTGAATACGGTGTTCTCAGGATATACATGTATTCAACTGACAGTTCATAATCATCAATAACAGTTAACAGTGATTCCTTTCACACATTCAATCCAAAATCCAAATTCGAAAACCCTATTCCCTTGATATCATCAAACCCAAACATGTAACCAACATTGCAGTAAACTAACACATATGTAATGAATTTAACATGGCGATTTAGATCAGGGAAATTAGTTTTGAAAACAATTTAATTTCAGAATTTTGAAAACAGGAACACAATGTATCAGTAGAATAGGGAAAACCTAATTCGAAAATCAAAAACATGTTAATAGCCTAATTAAATGGTTGGTAAACTATGTGTCAAGTGCGTACGAGTCATGGCACTCATTCGTGTCTAACTAAGTGGACACAATCGTGTCCAACTAAGTGGACACAATCGTGTCCAAGACACTCAAACACCACACGAGCACACACGCTGTGCACAGTCTCGTGTATATGTGCACACGTGTCCAGCACATGACACAGGCCATGTGGGGACACGTGGCCATGCACACGTGTATGCCACATGTCAGGCTACACGATCGATACCCTGTCCTGTGTCCACAACACATGTCGTGCCATGTCCAGGTACATGTCAGTGGCTAATAACGCGCGGTTCAGTCTGTTCGTATGACAAGTACGGGGAGGATTTCGAGTCCGACACAACGCCAATGGACTCGAGACTTGAGGGCTGACTTTTCAGTCAGTGCCCCCTCCTCGACGTCGAATTTTAGGCCGCCACGTGCCCTGTGTACAGAGAACAAGCCATCGAATAGCAGGACAGTATCCTGCGGGTCAGCACAGTATGTTCATGTCCCCGTGTGGACACGACACGACCCCAAATTCACAACCCAAGGGCAGGAATCAACAAGCAAACCCTAGATCCAGGAATTCATTCAAAAACAATTGCAAAAATGTAAAAGAAATCAGTTGTGGCATTTTCACAAACACCTAGCCTAGGAATTTGATACGTGTCCGATACGGACACGAAACCTAATGCAAATGACACAAATCCTTCACTATAGCTAGGAGACACCTAGATCTAGGCTATCATGCAATAAAATAGTAATTAAATAGATTTAGAGGGGTTTACCTATAGGTTGCAAGAATCAAGAAAAAATCCCAAATCAAACCATTCTCGTTGCTATCCAAATCCTCCAAATTGCTCTACAACTGAAATTACTCCTCAATAACAATAAGTCGGGGTTGATTAGAATCATATGCAAAAGATTTGGATCAAAAATGATTAAAAATGAATTTACTAGGAATTTAGGAAAGTGGGGATTTACCTTTCTTTCTAAAAATTTGGTTGAGCACAAAAGGGGCAAGAACACATGAATAGGACTTTAAATAGGGTTGGGAATCCTATTTTGGCTGGCCACTTAGGGTTAGGTTAGGGTTAGGGCTTCTAGTTATGGGCCATGGGCTTAAGTCACAAGTCATGGGATTAAATCACAAATCATTGAATTAAAATCATAAGTCATGAAATTAATGCACCTATTCTATTCCTCCTATTGAAAACTAGATTCTAATGGCTATAATGAGGTTAACTTAAGTTAGACTAGGGTCACCATAGCTAGGGTTAGCTTCTAGGCTAGTCTACAAAGTCTCAATAAGTCAAAGTCAAAGATAGGAATCACCAATTCAATAAATTAAATAAAATTCAAAAATTCACCAAATGACCAAAATCCCTCAAGCTAAAATGTGGTAGTGACAAATATACCCTCCTTAAAATAATTTTGTCCTCAAAATTAAAAGGCAAAACTAAACTGATGAGAAGGATAGACAATCATATCTCACGGTCCAAACCGATATGGGTATCGTGCGCGCATCTCATCCTTCCGCTCCCAGGCAGACTCTTCTGGAGAATGATGCCTCCATGCGACACAAACCAAAGGTATCACCTGGTTTCTCAGTACTTCTCTCGGCGATCCAGAATTTCCATAGGCTGCTCTGTATAACTGAGAGTTGGTCCCACCTCAATCTCCGAATGATCAAGTACATGGCTAGGGTCAGCCACGTACCATCTCAAATGTGATACGTGGAATACGTTGTGGACACCCACTAGTGCAGGTGGCAAGTCTAGCCTGTAGGCCACGTCACCGACCATTCCGCTGATCACGAAAGGTCCGATGAAGCACGGCTAAGCTTTCCACCTCCACCAAAATGTATGGTACCACGAGTCAGAGATATCCTCAGAAAAACCATGTCTCTAACCTAATCACAAACAAGGCCTCTAATTACTAAATAATCAAACATGATTAACAAACAAAAATAAACAACAACCTGCTTCTAATCTTACCTCCAGTCAACTAAGTCAAACATAGTCAATGGTCAACTACTGGTCAACAACTAGTCAATTTGTTAATATCCAAGCATTTGGTCAACAACTGGTCAACTAAGTCAACTTGGACTATTGGGTCAATGGCTAATCTAGGGTTTAGACTAAAATAGACTATAGTGCTAAAAAAAATAATATCAAAACCAACTAAATCCTAAGTTCAAAACATACATATGTATACTCTACATTAAACTAGACTCATAACTTTTAAAACGTAACCATAACACATACTCTAAAATACCTCACATAACCCCATATATCTTATCCTCTAATACCCATATATCCCTAATGTAACCCATATATAGAACCCACACTATTCTAAGTGTATCATCTATGTGATGGAACTGGGGATTCCCAGGACCCTTCCTTTGGTGTGCGTATTGATCGATAGAAAGTTAAACAGATCTAATACGTGTTCTAACCCTTCATAGGCGAAAACTAGGGTTCACGAATTATAACTACGGCGGAAAGGAGACAAGTAATTCCTGGCAATCTCGAGCGGATGACCCCAAGATCTTCTGCACGTAATCCTTCCTCGAGTTGGACGTCGTATGGGCGACGATCTCCCAACCTTTTCTTCTCCTTGGCAGCCCTCTCTTTATCTCCTTACGTGAATCACGAATTTAGAGAAAATTTCAGATTTCTGATCAGTAATCTGGCGGCCAGAGAATAGAGGATATATATAGGCTACGGCAGGGACCATAGAAAGAAATTAGGGTTAGGCCTCCTAACGGATCTGGATATCTCGTGTTCAGCCCGAACACACAATCCAGGCCCATTAACAATAGCTCGGTCCACTAATGAGCTATTGTTGCACTACCTCCCTAATCCCAAATTATGTTTGTGGGCTCCTTTTATTATATGCTCGTTTGGCTCCCCATGTTAAGATATCGTATGTCCGTCGATCAAATTAAATTACTGACAACTATATTGATTCGACATCTTTTATCCTTAAGTTGTACCGCTCAACTTTATTTGTCATATCGGATATAATCCACCTGCAGGGTTTATATGACAATCCTTATGAGCTCCTTAAGAGGACATCATCAACTCGATGTATCGGGACATGGATTCCATTTATAATCAACAGCCCATCATACATACAATATTATTATCTAATTCATAGAGGTTGTTAATCCATAATGAATCTCACTCTTTTATGAGTCAAAGTAATGCACACTGCATATACATGTCCGTTATTATAACCGGATTAAGAGCACAAGCATCCATAATAACAGAGGTGTTTGTTCTCTTATGTAGTCAGTACAAGGAGAACAACCTCAAGTGGTCCTGTTCAATACACACAAAGTGTACTAGTGTAAACCTATAGTCAAGATAGACTAATACCAGATTACACTACAACCTTTCCAATAGATTGTCCAAGTCCATCTAGGTTGTGAACTATTTATATACTCTATAGGAAACTGATAATATGATCTTCTGTGTGACACTACACACCATATTATCTACAATATAAAATATCAGACATTTGCATTAACACTTACAACAAATACAATATGCAAACATTTGCCCATATGATTCTCATTCAAAATTTAAGGAAATAAGATTTCTACAAAAGTGATGCTTTTAGTATATAACCCTAACACTATGTATACATATAGACTAACCATTTCATATGCCTAATCTATATAATATATGCAGAACCCCTTAACCCATATCACTTATCACATATATCCCTATAATATATATATACACAATGCATAACATTAGCCTAACATGGAGGTTTACTAGCACAAGCAGCAATTTAACCAAAACAAAAGGGGCAGGACATACAATATGGTTAACCCTGGAAGCAGGACAATGCCTAAGTGGCTAAACTGGAACTGATACTCAACTAAGTGGGTTGCTCTATAGGGATAGGACCCTACATTGGCTGAGCAAATCATGAAAGGGGTTGAATTAAGAAGGATGATGAGATGTGGTCAGGACATGGTCTCATGTTCTGATACTTGATGAGTATCAGTAAAACTAATGAGGGTATCAGGTAAACAGAACATGTAATGATTAATGTGATATATTGCAGGATATGCAAGTGGTGAAAGTATGTGAAGTATAGGAAATAAATGAGTGCATGTGAATCAAGGATATGCAAGAAATGTTATGTGAAGTGTAGGGCCAATTTGTGTGGACATTTCAGGTATACAGGATATTAAGGTAGTGCAGTAGTTCATCTATATGCAGGACATGATCAAATTTGTAGGTTATATACCTAAGTAGCAGGGAATGAAGTGTCAATTGCAAGAGAGTGAAGTGTGAATTGTGTATCTGAGTCTAATGTGTCATGAAAGTCGTGTGATATGATAAAGCACAAGATGGCGTATCCGAGTAGGAGACGAAGGTCATGGGTGTAGGGTGTCATGTATAGGTCGTGCGTGTGAAGTTGGTTTTGAGAAAATAACTAATCTTGTGCTGCTAATTTAAAAGTCATGGAAATGTGCATATGATAATCATAATTAAAGTAGAAATGGTCAATGGCCTAAATTGGACCGAAAGCTGTGATACGAAAGTAGCACAAGGGAACAAGTTGGGTGGGACATAATATATCAAGATGAAGATAATCTCGTCTACTACAAACTCATGAAGGAAGTTCCAAAGGATGTAATCTCTGACATTCCAGAAATCAAAGTCACAGAAAGAATATTCGTCTACCTAGAATACTCTCTCTAGGGTTTTTTTCTAGTCATTCTAGTCATACTACCGCATAAAGCAATCACAAGGTATCAAAACAAATAAACAATGTGGGTCAATTATCTCAAAAGACATGCTAAGGTCTAGGCTGAAGTCTGGGTACTCTGAGGCTCTAGGTGGAACTGGATACTGCTCCCTCAAGGTCTCAGCCTGAACTCTCTGTGCCTCCAACACATCCCGGAGAGTCCGTATATCTGAGCTCCATCAGGAAACAACCCTTCCGAGAATATGGTATGGGGTACCACTATAGGAGGCAGAGGAAAACTCTCAGTCTCAGGTGAAGCTACAGCTATACTCAAGGACAGGCTTTGGTCATGGGTGCCCTACTGAAAAGGGTAAAGGAAATTAATAAGAAATTATCAAGACTGTAAGACAGACTAGCATCCTGTATGAAAATTGATAGGTATTATAAATAACAGGGGAATCATCTACAATGGATTATTATTCAAATATCAATGCTAACTATCATCTCTAGAGTACAGACACTCTACAAATCATCATATCATTACACTATGAAAGAACTACATATGAATAAGCTCTACAAAACTAAATATCCTTACTCCTAAGTTATTTGATGATGGAATACAATTTATAATAACAGAAGGGTACGATAGCGATGATATGTTTAAAACCTTCTCAAGATACAATCTTATAATCATATGCGTCTGTCCAAAATCATGTTACTCAGAGTCTTCGCCATGCCAGTAAGCAAGGCTGCGATAAACGATAGATTCCATAACTGGGTATGCACCTCTATAATCATGTCGTCTGGAATTCTCGCTATGCCGACTAGTATAGCTGTGAGAAATTCTAAATCTCATAACCAAGATACGTACATCCGAAGTCAGGTCTTTATGTTTTTGCCACGCCAGCTAATATGGCTGCGATAAACTACAGGTTCCATAATCAAGTAGACGTTTTACCATCCCTGTTATTCCCGTCAAATATGTTATCAAAAAATATTGTAACTCAGGCTATAAAATTCATCTCGATGGGAAAATCAAAGTCAACAATGATCCATCAAAATCACATTCAATAATCAAGGAGTGAGAACGAACAAAACAAGGGAAGGGATTTCAAATTGAAGTTTAAATAAGATTTTCAAGGGTCGTCCTTGGAATCTCTCAAGGAATCCTAACTGTGATTGAGTACCTTCAACAATGTATCCTAATCCTACTGCAGGTTGTAGTAATACTCTAGTTCGAATACCACTACATAAGACCTGACCTGCATGGGCCACCACAAAAAATGTGTCACGATCCGCACCCTAGAGTAAGGGCACGAGAAGTAGGTACGTCCAGCCTATGCCGTAATATCGACGGTAGAACGCTGTCCTAGGTCAATCATCTAACAATATATAAGGTACCTGTACAGTATATATACTCCGAATAGAGGTGACATAGAAAATACAGTCTCAATCACATCTAAGGTAGAATACGATAAAAAGATAGATAGATATGAAAAGAAATTAATCCACAGAGATACAATCAGATAGAAGTCTAAGTGTCTAAGATAACACAATCCAGATAACATCTCAAAATCCCAATACAGTAATCCAGAGAATGTAAATACAATAAAAGACATCCTAGACTAAAGGAGTGTCATCCACTGCTAAGGGGTCCTGTTGCTGGTCCAGGTCACAACAGTCCTTAGGGTAGTCCCATAATATGTGGAACAGAACGCCTCAGCCTCGTCCTCTGTAATATTTTCAACAGGTCCAGTCAGGACATGATCGAGCACAATACATCTCAATAAATCATAACAGGTTAGGAAATATAAACATGCTAGAGAGTAAGATACAAGAAACTTAAAGAACAACCTGATGTAAAAGAGAGACTGTAAGTAAATAGCTACAATATATTAGAGAACTATCAGTGCTAGTGATTCATTGTACAAGATGGTTATGTAAATGGCACGATATTGTACACGAGTAATCGATAGAGGTTGTACACGAGTAATCTATAAGATTGAGTACATAACCACTTCTACTCTTCTACCCCTAATCAATACACAAGGATCCAGTCAAGTTATGTTATTGCACACGAAGTATAGTTGTGCACGATGATCATGTGAGCACATGAATATACACGATTTTATACGATTTATACACGAATATCATGAATACAAGGAGTACACGATGCTCACGCTAAAGTACACGAACATGAGATACCTGATGTACCCGCTAAGGGGATAACATCGTACGACAAGATCCATATAGTACTAATCTGTGTTATCAACGTGTCAGCATCAAATAAAGTAATCTAAAGCAGGAAATATAATCCTAAATAAGATATGAAATGATCAGAGAATGTACTCGCCTGGTATCCTGAATATCAGAGAAGAATATACTGCCCGAGGAGTGGTGTCTGTCTCCTATAGAACAGTACAAGTCACTACATATCTAAAACAGTAAAATAGACTACTACAATGTATCTATATAATGTTTAGGGTCAATCTGGGCTAAAATCAACCCTTGGTCAACTCTAGTCAACTACACTAGTCAAACTAGGTCAACTAGGTCAAGCCTAACCCAAACAAGTCTCACTAAGTCTAGCCATGTCTATCCTAGCATCCACACACAATACAAGGTCACACAAGTCATCAGCACTCATTATTGGTGTATATATGCCATATATACAGGCTATATCACATAAGGATACACCCCATAGGCTATGTGCCATGTATATAGGCTATAGGCCATAGGCTATATTACACATATATCTATTCACTACAACAAAAAGGCCTCTTTATAACGCTTGATAAGACGTATTGATGAAGCCTGCTACCTAAGCATTATCAAAGTTCGAAATACCTTTTTTCTATGACGGTTTGGACTAATTTTGGGCTTCTTATAACGTTTATAAAATAAAGCGTTATTAATATTTTAGAGCGGTGGCAAACTTGTAATAAGTTTTCTGTAAAATCCTTTCCACCCCTGTAATATTTTGAGGCTCAAGCCCTTGCCCCTTCTCATTCCCTCTCCAAATCCCTTCTCCTGCCCTCTTAGCTCCACTCCCCTTCTCCTCCTCTTCCCTTCTCTCACCAAACCCTAATCTTTTCCTTCTTCTTCTTTCAATCCTCTACATCGTCGTCCTCCGCTTAGTTTCCTCCTCCACTTCTCGATCCTGGAACCCTAAATTTCCTCCTATCTCCACCAAATCCTAGATTCTCCCCCACCTCGATCTGCTGAACCTCGGGCACAGGGCAGGCGAAGCGATGTACGGCCGCCGCCGTCACTCCCACCAGTCGACCCCCTTCCCATCCTCCGCCCACCGTACCCCTTACCGCCGCCGCCGCGGAGCCCTATAACCTTCGCCACTCCGGCCACCCCCATGTCCTTCTCCTCCGACGCCGATGGTCCTGACCCCGCCACCGACCCCTCCGCTGACGACTCTGTCCCGGTCTTCGTCTGAGGCACCAACATCAGCGTCCAGGACGTCAACGCCGCGATCCTCCGCTTCCTCCGCCACTTTCGCGACTCCCCCGACCAGCCCGACTCTAAATACATGCACACCGTCCACCTCATCATGGAGCTCGACGGAGGCGAGTCCTTTGACGTCGACGTGCACGACGTGTTCGACCATGACCCCGACCTCTACGCCAAGATGGTACGGTACCCGCTTGAGGTGCTCGCCATATTCGACATCGTGCTGATGGACCTGGTGGCGAGAATCGACCCGCTTTTCGAGAAGCATATTCAGACTAGGATCTTCAATTTGAAGTCTTCGATTTCAATGAGGAATCTGAACCCTTCAGATATTGAGAATATGGTGCCGGTGAAGGGGATGATTATTAGGTGCAGTTCGATCATACCGGAGGTTAAAGAGGCCATCTTTCGATGCTTGATATGTGGATACTTCTCCGATCCCATCTTGGTCGATAGAGGTATAATACTATTTCTACAATTGCAATATATTTTTTATTCACAGATGCAAATGTGGCATGGCAATGTGGGTATGGCACCGATTTTGTGTAATTTTGGAGTCTGTGTTGTCTTTGATACATGTGCGATGAAGAACAATAGATGCATTAGTTTGCTAAATAAGGATTCATACTTTTCTAATGCGAGATGATGCGACCTTAATGGTGTTGAATGGAAAGATAAAAAACTCATGTTGGCGGGTCCATGAATTTGGGATAAAGACTTTGTTGTTGTTTCTTGTGGTCGATTTTTTTAATACCTGATTTAACTTGCTTATATAGTTTGAAAAACTCGAAAAGCAGATTTTTTTTATAGAAATGTGGTAGTTTAACTTTTTTTGGGTCATTAATGTCTATGTAAACATGTCAAGGGACAAGGAAATATGAACATCAAAACTGAACTTGCTCTAAAGACCAGTTCTTGATGGTCTAACTAGTTAATGCAATACTCAAACTTTATGGCTTGCTATGAAGATAACTACTGTTTCGTTAATGAAACATTTTGCTAATGGGCTACACTGTGCTTATATAAGTTAACTATTCTGCAGCTACCAGGATGCTGGATAATGGAACACCTGGAGTGTGACGTAACCTGAATCTTGATATAAACTTACAAAAAACCAGACAAAGAAAGAAAAAGAAACCTGTTTTTCATCCTTTTGGGCAGCATCAAATGTTTTTATTAGTGATATTTTCTGTCAAGTATTCCAAGCTCGCTATGAACTTAATCTGCAAGCAGTTGATACTTTATCAACATAATAATTCTCTCATTACACTATGTCAAAAAATTGACCATCCAACTCCAAAAGTCAAAAGGGTTTCGAACTCGCAACATTGCGAGATTCTCAATCCCCAGAATCATATGCATACCTCTCCTGCAGTATATTAGTTTCGGGTCTTCTTACATGGATGCTTGTGTAAATCTTTCAACACATTCATACTTATTAGAAGCATATATTGTAATATAAGATTCAACAACTTCTTTTATATGTCTACGTTTCAATTGACTGTGGCATTTTGTTAGGTCGAATCAATGAACCAACCAGGTGTGGAAGGCAGGAATGTTTAGCCATGAACTCCATGACTCTGGTTCATAATCGATGTAGGTAGTATCTGGTTGTCATTTTTATTCTTTTTGCTTGAAATATTTGTTTTACTTTGTATCTGGTTTTACGGCACATCTTAGATTTGCCGACAAGCAGATAGTGAAGTTGCAGGAGACCCCAGATGAAATACCAGAAGGAGGGACTCCATATACTGTTAGCATTCTAATGCATGACAAGTTGGTAGACAATAGGAAACCTGGAAAAATCATGATCCATGTTGTATTATCTTCTATGTTTAGTTTCATGTTATACACTCTTGGTTAGTTCTTCACAATTATTTGGTACTTATTTTGACTTAATATCCATTCTGATATTTTAGAGAAACACAAGTATTTTATGGAACCTATATCCAAAGCATACCAGGCCTTGACTGATCCTATTTTTTGTAAATTTTTTTGAGAAATATGGCCACCCAGATGGATGTCAGGTATAATATAATCTTCTACATGCTTTCCAACGCATTTTACATGCTTGATCCCCAATGATTTTGGCTGGTACCTGATGTTGAGGCTCTCTTTTTGTGGTCTATTCAACAAATCACATGCATTGTTTCTTTTTATGTTTGATAGTTAATTTCATTGCCTTTTGTATATTTCATGGTATAGTTTGCTCTTTTTCTATCAGTACTCATGTATATGGGAATTGCATATATCCATCTTCATTGTTATTTTATGTACCCTTATCATTATTATGGATGTGTTTTATGTGTTAGAATCATGTATTATCTACTGCCATTCTACCTTTAAAGTTTCATATATTTTTTACACTTACTCTCTTTTCGATAGTTCTTGATGCTATTGTTTTCAATATAATAACCTCGAGGATATACATATAGTCTTTATCGTTTTCCTGAATCATGTTGCTTGTTTGATTGCCATCTCATCTTATGTTGAACTTTACACCTAACTTGAAATTGGAAGGGATTGATTTAGAAAGGTAATGCCAGTTCCTCAGTTTATGTTTTGGTACATGAGCAATATTACAAAATATATTGAACCGTGATTTTATCTTTTTAGGGATTTGCTACACGTGATGTTGACAGTTTTGATGTGCTCAAGTTGAAGCCAAAGAAATTACTTATTTTGAGGATCCATTTAAGTAGTAGTTGTAAATATATGTATTTGGATACCCTATTTTGAGATAATGTAATGAAGATGGTGATATAATATTTCGATGTTTTCTTGTAAATATAGTTCAAAGTGGTTGTTTTAAAATTGAATTGAGAAGTTTTTGGAAAGTAATATATAATGTGCAGTATTAAGCATTATAAATGTGATGAGTTCAGTAATATTGAGTGTTATAAATATTCTCCATTGAGCTTATACAGATTATCTATTCATAACGCTTTCAAAATGTCCTGAATTGTGCACTATATATTAACTATTCATAACACTTTTATAGAAACTATTCATGACGGTTTTTTTATAACGCTTTTAAAAAACATTTATAACACCCGTTTTCATAACGGTTGCTGTGGAAAAAAAAGCGTCATGGTTCGTCATTAATGACGCTTTTTAGCCATCATTAAAAGGATTTTTTATTGTAGGATCTTACATATTTCATACATTAAATATATATCTAATTTATATAAATAACATACACATATACATATAGGCCATATTATTATATATCACATATAGAGAGATAGGGAGAGGGATACATGGCATGTGTGTCTATGTGTACATGTAATCATGTGTGTGTGTAGTGTTATAATAGGAAACAGTGTTGTGGATATTGTGAACTAGGTTAGTGTGTGTGGCAATATGTAAAAGTGTGTTTAGGTGGAAAAAGTGTTAGTGAATGTGTGTGTTTATATTACAGTCAAGTGTGTCATCAGTCCATCTATGTGTGATAGTAAACTGAAATCAAGGCAATGCAGTATAGATAATATGAGTGTGTGTTTGTGGTAGCAGTTGTGTCTATGTGTGTAAGAGTGTACATGTGACAGGAAACAAGTTATGTGTTTGTGGTAAATGAGTCAAGTGTGTCTCAGGTTTTAGACTATGTAGTTAGGTTAGTGAAAACTGAAATCAATGAATGAGTGCATTGTGTCTCAGGTTTTATCGCTAACTGTGTATATATGTGTGTGTAATATGACAGGAAAATAGTATATGGCAGTGAATAGTGTCAACTAGATGAGGGTGATTCACAGATTTGATTGTGTATGTTATGAACATGAATAAAATCAGTGAATGGGGTGTTCTCAGGATATACATGTGTTCAACTGACAGTTCATAATCATCAATAACAGTTAACAGTGATTCCTTTCACACATTCAATCCAAAATCCAAATTTGAACATCCTATTCCCTTGATATCATCAAACCCAAACATGTAACCAATATTGCAGTAAACTAACACATATTCAATGAATTTAACATGGTAATTTTGAAAACAGGAACACAATGTATCAGTAGAATAGGGAAAACCTAATTCGAAAATCAAAAACATGTTAATAACCTAATTAAATTGTTGGTAAACCAAATGTCAAGTGTGTACGTGTCATGGCACTCATTCGTGTCCAACTAAGTTGACATAATCGTGTCCAAGACACTCAAACACCACACGAGCACACACGCAGTGCACAGCCTCGTGCATGTGTGCAAACGTGTCCAGCGCACGACACAGGCCACATGGGGACACATGGCCGTGCACACGTGTACACCACATGTCAGGCTACACAATCGACACCCTGTCCTGTGTCTACAACACATGTCATGTCGTGTCCAAGTATGTGTCAGTGGCTAATAACGTGCGGTTCAGTCTGTTCGTACGACCAGTACGGGAAGGATTTCGAGTTTGACACAATGCCAATGGACTCGAGATTAGGGGCTGACTTGTCAGTCAATGCCCCCTCCTCGACGTCAAATTTCAGGCCGCCACGTGCCCTGTGCATAGAGAACAAGCCATCGGGTAGCAGGACAGTGTCCTGCGGGTCAGCACAGTGTGGATACGTCATGACCCCAAATTCACAACCCAAGGGAACGAATCAAAAAGCAAACCCTAGATCTAGGAATTCATTCAAAAATAATTGCAAAAAAGCAAAAGATATCGGTTGTGGCATTTCCACAAACACCTACCCTAGGAATTTGATACGCGTCCGATACAGACACGAAATCTAATGCAAATGACACAAATCCTTCACTATAGCTAAGGGACACCTAGATCTAGGCTACCATGCAATAAAAACAGTAATTAAATAGAATTAGAGGGGTTTACCTAGAGGTTGCAAGAATCAAGAAAAAGTCACAAATCAAACCGTTCACGTTGCTATCCAAATCCTCCAAATTGATCTACAAATGAAATTACTCCTCAATAACAGCAAGTAGAGGTTGATTAGAATCATATATAAAAGATTTGGGTCAAAAAGGATTAAAAATAAATTTACTAGGAATTTATGAAAGTGAGGATTTACCTTTCTTTCTAAAAACTTGGTTGAGCACAAAAGGGGCAAAAACACATGAATAGAACTTTAAATAGGGGTGGGAATCCTATTGTGGCTGGCCACTTAGGGTTAGGTTAGGGCTTCTAGTTGTGGGCCATGGGCTTAAGTCACAAGTCATGGGATTAAATCACAAGTCATTGAATTAAAATCATAAGTCATGAAATCAATGCACCTATTCTATTCCTCCTATTGAAAACTAGATTCTAATGGCTAGAATGAGGTTAACTTAAGTTAGACTAGGGTCACCATAGCTAGGGTTAACTTCTAGGCTAGTCTATAAAGTCTCAATAAGTCAAAGTTAAAGATAAGAATCACCAATTCAATAAATTAAATAAAATTCAAAAATTTACCAAATGACCAAAATACCTTCAAGCTAAAATGTGGTAGTGACAGGCCCTCATTCATCTTGATGATAGACCTGCTTCGCCTAGAGCCCAAGAAAAGAAGCAAAGGACCTCATTGGTCGTAAATGAGCCAACAACTACGAGAACAACTCGTTCTTAGTCTAAGCAGATGCTCCTTAGTACCTCTACCGGAGAGAAGGAGCACTCACCAAAATGGGTATTTTGGAACACTAGGCATTTTTCAATTTGGAACGCTTATTAGGCGTACCTAGGTGCTGAAACGGAGTAAAAGTATTCCAGATTAGAAAAGTGTTCCTAATATAATTAATTATAATTTTTTTGAAGTTATTTATTTAGGTACACTTTTATAATGTTCCAAATATGTTTCAAATTAAGGAATTTATAATATACCTCGTGTTTAGAAGGAAAGTGTTCTAATAAAAAACCTTTTTTTCTACTGATGTCCTCTATTTCCCTATAAAACCCTCCATCCCCCAAGATAGTAGGTACTTTTTCTTTTCTTTTTCTCCCTTTGTATCAGTTCTTTCAATCTATTTCTCTATCCCCACCATCGGATCCATGGCCGCCAGAACACCACCATCGTCGCCGCCGTCGTCGTCGACGTTCGAAGACAACCTGAAGGGCTTCATCCTCGCGCTCGCCTCCAGCGCCTTCATCGGTGCCAGCTTTATCCTCAAGAAGAATGGCCTCAAGCGCAGGTCATCCAGCTAGCAACCCTAACCCCAAAAAAACCCTAACCCTAGTTTTTTTCTCCTCCTCCTCATTTTAGGAGCGGGTGGGTACGGGTATCTGATGGAGCCGCTATGGTGGGTCGGAATGGTCACCAATAAGCAATTATTTACTGGTGTTATTTCTGTGCCCAGATATATGAATTGATGCATTTAATTATTCTCATATGTCCTACTAACACATTGAACTATAGAGGGAGTTTATTTCCATCATTTGGATGAAACTATTGAACATGTTAGAACTCAAATCTGGTTGCTGCTCTTAGGAGGCCTTGGCTTGACGGGTTTACTAGATATATGGGTTTGTTTTCTGAATTATAGTGGTTTGATGCATGATCTAAGTGGAATTGTGATATACGTTTCAATGTGATAGCATTAGCAAATTGCTTGCCCTTTTATTGTACGACAAGTTAATGAAATTGTATGGTAGCATAACGTTGTTAGGTTATCTTTCTACATGAATTCCTAGGGATCTGGCATGGTTTGAACTGTAGCTAAAGAAAAGAAGTTTATTATTGCTTGAGAATTTTAGTAGGTTATATTGCTCAAGGATTTTAGTAAGTTATATTCTATGTTGCATGATTACGTACACAGATACAGATAAGGCCATGATACAGTTATAGGATAGATGGGCATTTTCAAATAGGTACATCGCAATCATCTATTTTGCATGAATACAGATACACATGCGGTTACAGACACGATACAGATACGAGCACCACTTTTCGTGTCTGTGAAACATAGATTATATTTTTTTCTTAATGTCCTCGACCATGGTAGGTATTCTAGTCTTCTTAAGCCTGCCTTATTGGCTTTATGCCCCAATTTGAACATTTTACACATGATGAATTTGATTTTCTGCATTTACAGGCAAAAAGTTGTCATTATGGTTGTTGCATATAAATTAGTACTAATAGAATGGAGCAAAATGGAAGAGAAAATGAGGCTTAGACCTTTATAAAGGAGGTCTAGATTAGAATACTACATTTTTCGAGGCCATCATGTTTCTTTGCTATTAAACTTTATTATTCTCGGTGATAGAATAATAGTAAATGTTACCTTTCTTTTGTTTTTGAATTTTTTTTCCTTCATTATGTTTCATTTCTTAGTTTGCCTTTATATCCATTTGGCTTTCATCATTATCATTGATGTAACTTGGTGTTTTTGTAGACTGTGAAGCAGAGTGTTCAATCATATGATACTTGTCCATTTGGCTATCATCTTTATTTCTTATGTGCAAGTCCTCTCAAATTCTTTATATCTTATGATACATTCCGAAGAAGCCCTCATAAATTCTTTTGTTACAACATGGTGCTTTTGTGGACTGTGAAACAGAGTGTTCAATCATATGACTAGAAATAGGAACATTCAGAATCGAGATAGGACTTATATATATATTAAAGTGCAATAAAAATAAAAGATTCCATCTAGCTCTATGAAGCCTATAACTGTTGTGATAGTGACATGTTGTGTGCCAGTGTTGTATTGGCACTACAGTACCTTACATATTTCATTGTACCACCATGTGGGTGTATCATATGGGAGGAATGTCAAAATTGATATTATTCCATCAATGTATGTTTCCCTATGTGGATATGAGAGAAGGGGTCCAAGGATACGTTTGTGTATCAATGCACAAATGAAGCTTATGTTTAGGGAGGATCAGTGAGTGTGTAGAATATTGTATTCATGTGTGGGTTGTAGACAGTGTGTTCATGTTGCAAGTAGAAAATAAACATCTTTTGCTCGGATGGTATATAACCAAAAAGTTGGATTCTGTGATCAGTTATATTGGCAACATAGCCAAAATATGAATAAAAGAAGACCCAAATTTGCAAATTTTTGGATTATCAATTTATCATAAAAGTACAAATAGACAGATAGAAAAGAAGCTTATTTTGCTCGGATGGCTTATAACTTTGTTAAGGCAATCCTAGAAAAATATCAAAGCATGATTAAGACTACAAGGTTTAATTGTACTACCAGTAAACCCACTCTATCCTCTCTTGTATCTATTACATATACACACTCAAAACAAATGACCGCACTCTCAGTTCACTAGTTTTATCACGCTCAAATAACTATTTCCATATAATCTTACACATCAGACCAGTATCCTTTGTTCTCAAGGCACTAGACAACACTATAATTCACCCAAAGAGCCTAACATCTCAAGCTTTGCAATGCTGAGCCTTTGGAGAAGATGTCTCTCTATGCTGCGAGAGGCCTCTCTAAGTAATAAATTACTTATTTGTGGTTGTTCCTGCACAGGCGCTATACTGTCTTCCAATATTTCCAAAATATGGAGATACCAAGTAGTATGCAATTTGTTATGAGATCATGCTTAGCATAATGACAGATGCTATAAGGTCTTCTATTTATTTCTTAATGAGGGATGTGTGTAGTCTAATAATAGTGTACAAGTACAGTTTTGATATCTGCAGGATCTGCAATAAAATACAGAGGAGGAAATGCTGAAGGGTGTAATAGTAAGTGCAGTTAATTGCCTTGCATTGCAGTACAGTTTTTACTATAGTAGACTGAGGGGTTGTGAGAGGGGGGTTGTTGCAACCTACATTATTGAAGTAAGTGTTCTATAATGAGTTTTTATCTATCCATAATTATGCCATGTGTTGTTGCAGGTAGTGCCACTTGTATTTTACTCCAAAGACGAGGATACTTTTTGACTAATATTCATGCATTAGTGTATTCAACGAGAAGGACTATCAAAAGTAAATAACTTTAATATATCAAATCTAAAGTAGATTCATTGGTGTATTCCCTATTGTCTTTGAGTGTTCTGTTAACTTTTGTTTACCTAGGATCTGATTGATACAAGTGGAATTTCAAGGAAGATAATGGTTTCATTTCATCTTCTTCCGTCAAAATCATGGTTTCATTTCATCTTCTTCCTTCCAAAAGATTGGATGATAAAGATGATTCAATTTTTTGTATTCCTATTTACCTTACCATCTTCACCATAATATACTATTATGATAGAAGACCAGCTAACTGAATAGGCTGCTTGTGTGTCACAATCAAAGTTTTATAGTAAATATGAGACAATGTAAATTGCTAACTGAACCAAAGGATAAGACAATATAAGGAATTTTACAATCAAGTATTAAGTTCTAATCATGACAGAACACAAAGGATGAGACAATGTAAGGAATTTTGCACCAAAGAGGCACTGAGAACATTTTCTAGTTTGTGTTTCTTATAAACTTAATGAAGCATATGTTTTAATTTTCTCTTTGTTTATTAATTTGAACAATTTATATGCATGATAATCTCCTTCCACTAAATAATAATTTTAGGTGTCACTTGGGCATGTTCATGAGGCGTTTCAACAGATAATAGAATCTAGAAGATACATGGGACTGGAAGAACATTATCCTAACCTGTATATGCTTTAACAAGTACTATTACAGTTTTTGCAAGATTCACATTTTGTTGTCATCATGCCTGGAGAGGGGTTCTTTTACAAGAATTTGTTCCAGTTATTTGGTAACTAGTGTTTCCAAGGTTTTCTGGCACTCGCACAGTTAATATGTAATCACTTAAACTAGGACTGAAATGAAAACAAACATCTTGTGAACTTAAGTCTGCATGGTTTCGTAAAACTAAAAGCTCACAAACTATGCAGTCTACCATGCATTTGCTTGTTGAGCAAAGTCACTCTCAGAACAACCTGCAGCAAACATGCAACACCACCTGCAGAAGAACTACAACCTTTCCAAAACAATTCACAAACTGCATTAAATTTCCATAACACTTGAAGCAAAAGAAGCCCAACTTGATATCCAACTGCAGTTTAGACTAATATTATAGATAAAATTGTAGAAATATTAGCAAAGATACTTGACACAAGTTCAAACAAATATTCACCATGATAATCTAACAGTAATTTGGTCTCTCTTATATCAACTACTAGATACATATATTAGTCTGAAAGTGTATCCTTTGATTACACAGTTCCCATCTTCTGTTACAATGATATCCATTAAGGACTTTGGCTTCGTATTATAACATATAAAATGTGTATATCTGCATCATGATTGTCGAGTCTAAAGAACCTTTGCTTATGTATTAACTATTAATCCATCCCCTCAATTCAATGAAAAAGAATGACTAAGCCAATATGCGATGACTATGGTTTGCTCAAAAGAAGGTACCTACTCTTACCAGGTTAGTATTGGCAAGTTTTATTTTCTAGCACATATCCTATCTGCTTGATTTATTAAGTTGTTGTTTCTTTCATTTTTATAAATTTTAGGGTCTCCAGAAGCATGAGAAGAAGTTCAGCCATTCCGGTCGCCTATGTCCATGGAAGATCCCTCCAAGCAAAAAGGATGGCGTGTTTGTCTAGTAAAGTTTTGGAGTTGTATGTTAGCTCATTAAGGGAGTGTTTCACTTAACAAAATGCCTAAAAATTGGCTTTTGATTGAAAACTAGAAAAGTACAAAAAGTACAAATTTCCTGGGAAGTATTGCTATGAAAGTCTGATCTGAAGGTGACCACTTTGTTCCTTGGACCATACGATGATGATGAAGAGTACTGCTGGAAGATGAACAGCCGGAAGAACTAAGTCACCAGAAAGGTATCGACGCACTTGGGCACGAATGGCGAGGTCGAATGCTTTCCTGCTTTGCTTCACTCTGCTCTGGAAAAAAAGTTGAAGAAAAATACTCTGGAAAATCAAAGTCTCTGGGCTCTGATCTCTATGTATTCTCTCCTGTCTCTCCTCTATGCTGTCTATATAAAAAATAAGTCTATTTATAGACTTAAACCTTTGTGCGTAAAAAAGCAACAAAATCCTGTCTTTATGCTGGTAACTGTCACCCAGGATGGAAGTCACCCTCTGCGCACGTTGACACGTGTCCTATTATTTCAACAAAAGTAGGGAACACGTACGTACACACGTTTCTCAATAAGTGTGGCATAATAGCCACGTAGACAAACCACGTTTTAAAGTAGTCAGGAAGGATCGGGCATAAAAATGACCTTAAATATGCCTCAAGCGTAAAGTGGCAAATTGGCGTAAAAACAGCCCAAAATAAACTTTCCAGCGTAAAGTGGCTAAAATAGCCTTGAGCGTAAAACTTAGCCCAAATAGACTTTACGTCCACAATAGTTTTGAGCGTAAAAGCTCGAATAACTATAGTGCGTAAAAAAAAGTAATTTTATTGAGCATAAAATAGCCTTCTCTGCACACCATACGACGAATATCGGATTTTGGTGAAAATCTGATCTTCTCGACTTCTGTGCTGCTTGCTGTCAGAAAAATCATTCTGTCAAATCAAATCTTCTGCATTAAATGCGATCTGACAGCCTGTCCTCAGGCGTAAAATTCAATGAATTTGCTTTGGCGTAAAGTGGCTCGCGTAAAGTTCAATACAAATAGCCCTGGCGTAAAATTCAATAAAATAGCCCTGGCGTAAAATAGCTCACATAGAGAGTTGTTTGCATAGAGTCCTCAATTTCTTTGACTTTATCCATAAAGAACTTTTTACGCTCCTACAAGACCCCCTTCAAATTTTTTCAAATATTTTCAAAATTTGAAATACTTTGAACAGAAGCGTAAAATCGGGATTTCACCAGTCAGCGTAAAGTTCGGGATACGCAACGGTCATATGCGTAAAAATTGGGATATCCAATAGTCAGCGTAAAAATAGAGAATTTGAACCAATTCAAAAATTCCCTATAAATAGGGTTCTTCGGGGAGAGAGAAAACTTTACTTGTTCTCCTTACTTTCATAATCTCGATCTTTCTCGAATCCTCTTCTTCCCCTTTCATACTTTTGCATTCAATTCGATGGTCCCCAAGAAATCTGCCGCCGGCAGCAAAGGCAAGAAGCCCGCCGTCGATTCTTCATCGGTCGATCGCGTGCAAAATTCCGTCTGGTCATCAACAGCGTCTCAGCAAAGCAATCCCGCCGTGGCTCCGGCAATGAGGGGTAAAACGTTAAACTTCGGTCATAAGTTCGTCGGAGAAGAAGAACCAACGAAAATCGAAAATCTACGCCCACGTTGTTCGTGCTAGCGTAAAAAGACTAAAATACGCCCACGTTTATCGTGTCAGCATAAAACTTGTAAATACGCCCACATCTACATGTGTCAGCGTAAAACTTGAAATACGCCCACATTTACATGTGTCAGCGTAAAACTTGAAATACGCACACATTTACATGTGTCAGCATAAAATTTATTTTACGCTCACATCTATTTGTACTAGCGTAAAATTTTCACTAGTAACAGTCTTTTGCGTAAAAAGAATATTTTTACACATAAAAAAGATTTTTATCAACTTTAATAAGCGTAAAATTTGCATGCTCAGAGTCTTTATGCGTAAAAGTCAAACCAAATCATCTGCGTAAAAAGACTTCAAATTAGATTTTCACTAACTTGATTTTTTTCTTTTGGCAGTGGACTTGCAAATTCACCCTCTTGCAGAAATATTTGGTTCACCTGCTGGTATGGTGGGCTCAAACTATCTGAAAAACTTATCACATGTAAAGTTTCCTCAATCCAACCCTGAATACCCTGAAGGAAGAGCTCAACTGATAGCTGCTCAAGGAGACAGGATGCTGCTATCTATGATAAATGGAGAAGTATTAGTATCACTAGAAGACCAACAATTCTTGAAGCCAGCTTTTCTATTCGGGGATGCGATAGACTTCAAATCGCAAACTCACCCTAAGAAAGAGGCCTGGGTGTTTAAATTTGGAGAAAGGGCGATGTATCTCCCTGACATGGATAGGGATTACCCTCGATCTACTTTTGTCCATGCTACTTACCCTCGTCAGATGCTATGGAATTTGACTCCCAGTAGCTACGGCAGGCCGGGCAAGATTATTTTAAAGAGAGAGAGACCTAGTGACATGGGATACCACATTAGTACTCCCAGTGGTGGTGTTATCCCATTCTCGGGTCTATTGCCCGGGTTCACACCAAGTGAAGACTCATCTCTGATCCAGCTAGTACAGACTCCCATGTTTATTAATAAGTTCATGAAAGCTGCTTTGTTATATCCTCAGACCAACCCTAGGCTGACAGGGTGGCTGACTCCTTATAGTAATAACTGGATTCAAATCAGTGCTTGGATCATGAAGCACTTTGAAACAGACCTGGAAGCTATCGGCCTATATGAAGCAGTAGCCTCTACAAGTTACGGCATACCACCGAACAGCAACTTGTTCTTGGCTTTATTGGAATTGTATATCAGTTCAATAGTAACTTTTGCAACTCCACACGGTGAAATGGGTCTTGCTCTACATGAGATACAATTTATATCGAAGCTGCCAATGGGCGAAGCCCCTTATGAAGAATATGTTCCCTCCAATCGGGAACTAGCAGAAATAAGAGAGAAGAACCCTGAATTGGTGTAGGTCTATGAAGAACTCATGTGCCATTATTTGATTTGCACCAGTTTGAATGAAACTGGGTCACATTTGGCATATGTAACTAAATGGACTACCTGTTTATTTTACCATGAAAATAGGGTATCCAAGACTGAGAAGGGTAGGTTCCGAGAAAGCAAGACTCAAACCATCAACCCTTGCTCTATAATTCTAGCAGATGTAATCCAAGAATTGATGGTCTCACAGAAATCTCGAAACCAATATCTATCCACCATGACTGGAGATATCCCTGCGAGGACTGAGACTTTAAGCTACCTGAGGCATGGTAGTCAGAAGATGTCAATAAAAGCCTTGCTAGCAGGCTTCCTATCCTTATGGCTACGAAGATGGGTCGTTCCGGGGATCAGTACCATAGACAGGATCCACAGAAACGTATTGTGGCCAACAGTACATTTGGGGTTCAAAAACAGAATCAACCTGCTGTCGGCAATGGTGTACCGAATAAATGCAGGACTACGGACTTTTGGTGAAGAGTTGATTAATAATGCTCCTCACCGAGACAATTTTCCAAGGATGGAGCTGCCGTATACTTATCTGATGGGATGGTTATTATACCACAATTGCAATTTGTTGCCACCAGGCCCTGAAGATGAAGCAAATATCTTCCTCCAAAAATTCAGCAAGGCCACATGGACTACCACGATAGTGGCAGACACCCGAGCAGCGTTGAATTACTCTCATAGCTAGAATTTCTTCTGCACAAGGCCGCCAGTTCCAGCCGACTGCCTCGGTATGCAATTCGAAGATAGAGGAGAGAGGAAAACTTTATTACCAAAACCTGTCTTCCAATGGCTAACGTGCATCAGACCCTCCCATCTGATGTACAGGAACGAAGATAACTATGCGTTTGAGCCTCATCTACCGAGTAGGTTCGCCCGCCAGTTTGGATATGATCAGCTTTACGTTGGCAATCCTTCTACCAGCTTTTATCACTATGAAAAGTTGATTGACGGTGCAAGAGCATGGAGATACTTCAGCACCACATGTACTGGTATTAAATTCAAAATATCTACTGCCACCAGTACAACCGAGCTACGTATACTTCACTCGTATGCTCGTTTTTACTCATCTATCCGCTCTTTACACATGGTTATAGTATGCAAGGAAGTCTTCGATGGCCCAAGGAGGGAAACATCGAAGAACCAATCAGAATAACTCCTGACGTACCCGACGGCACTACTGTTACAGATAAATTCCTGGAAGTAATCCCTACAAGAGCTGGAGAGATAGCAGTGGGACCAATAGTTATTGGGAAAACCCGAAAATGAAAGCAGAGTGCAGCTATAAGTCTTTCAGAGAAGTCACCAGAAAAGAAGAAGAAGAAGGCTATTACTAAAAGACCTTCCAGATCAAGAGCCACTACCCTTGAGAATGACACTCAGGTGGATGAGCCGCAGCATATTGCATCTTCTTCAGTTCATCCTGGAGAAGGATCTTCAGCGTCTCAACCAGCCACACCGACGGTAGTCTTATCCCCGGGACGTCTCAACTCATCGCTTCATTTAACTTTGCCACAAAAGGCACAAGTTGTTGAAGACGTCGCCTCAGTACAAACTGTTGATTCGGTGTTTATTCCATCCGATGAACCGGCTGTCACTTTTGATGATGAGGATTGGACTGGAGATTATGATGAGTACTTGACACGTCCTATACATACTCCAGGTAAATATAATTTATACAAAATCCATATAAAACTATGACTTTTGTATATTAACTTATTTTGTTGAATTTTTTGCAGGTGTCAACATTACTCCAAAGCTTGTGGTTCCTCCTCCTCAAGAAGATATTTATGAAGAAAACGAAGAATCTGAGGATGAGGCTTCTTCTTCAAAAGAAGAAGATGCTGAAGAAGAAGTGTTACGAGAACCCGAAGAGGAGACTCAAGAAGAATATCCTCCTTCTATGGAGGTACAACAAGAGCCAGAAGTACAGGCTCGGCCAGAAGATTTTCCTCCTGCTGAGGGCAAAGATACAGTAGAAATTATTGTAGATGTTGAAATGGCTGCTGAGGAAGATCTTAATAAACATTCAGTTGTAGAAGAATTTACTACAACTGAGATACTCGAAGAACCTACAGAGTCAATAGCTGAGGAAGGTGATGAAAGTAGAGTCAAATCATCAACTGAAGCTGGAGAAGGTATAAAAGCAGCCTCTGCTATTACTACTAATCTAGTACAGGTTTCTGAAGAGACAATACCAGAACCTGATTCAGCTGCCACAAATATTATTCCACCCACACTTATCACCGCAATCGAAACTCTAGTAGTTTGAGCTCCAGAGACGGCTGGAGCAACAACTGTTGAAGACCATGTTCCTGAAGCTCCTAGGAACCAGTTAGCTATGGTAGCAGTAACAACAATGGCTTCATCTCCGCCTGCTATCAAAGCATCAACATCTGCTCCTAGTCTTCAGAGAAGAGACTTGGTATATATCGCCACGACGCCAAGTTCAAGTGTAGAAATGAATCTTTTAGTTGAGATTCATACTGAAACCTTTTACAATACTTTGGCGGCCCTAATTAAAATGGTCCTGAATAAGGGCCTCAATTATGAGAGCTTGAAGGCGGCAATCGCTCTTACCATCAGAAATGTCGCCATGTTTAATGATACGGCGAGAGCAGCAGCATTAGAGAAAATCGTGGAGGGACTTGAACAACCCATTAGAGAATATCTTAAGCTGTTAAGTAAAACTGTTGAAAATCTCATCCAAGAAGAGTATGAAGCTTTATCTGCCGACTACCTCGCTCGGGAGACGAGATTCAATGAAGCCCTCCATGAATATAGCATAAAGGTTGCCAAAGAGAAAGCTTTTTTAGCTGGAATAAAGCCCGAGCTGGATGGCCATAGAGCAGCCTATGATACCTCAAATATGGAGATTTAGCAATAAAATGATAAAATTCAAGAAGTTGAGGCTGAGCTGGCTCGCTTGAAAGCAGAAAGGGAGCAGATGATCTTGGCCCGGGATCAACACCTTACTCAAAGCTCAATTTTGGAAGAACATGCCTATGGAGCTGAATCTACTATCAGAACCCTTGATGATGCCAAAGATAAGCTGATAGTCAGCTTCGTTGGACTTTCTCATATTTGCACTCCCGAAGCTCGACGTGCTGAAGCTACCCAGAAAGTATTGAGCTCTCGTGACAAGTGCCTGGCAGAGCTGCAGAAATTACTTCAAGATATCTCTGCTCCACCTTAGAAAAGAGCTCTTGTAATCTTTTATCTTATTCATTCTGTAATGTTCACAAGAAATGAATAAAATATTTGTTTTGTGATCCTATCATTTATTTTGAATTTAAACAATAGGTATGAGATAGAAAACACTTATCAGAGGTAATATGGACATGACAATTTTCTGAACTCAATAGAATATATCTATCCAGAGGTAATATGGACATGATAGATAATGAATTCCATTTAGAGTACACGACACTATCAGAGGTAATATGAACGTGACATTTCGTAACTACTCAAAGAAAAATAGATTAATATATATTCAGAGGCCAAATGGACATAATAGATAGAAAAAAAAGCAGACTTAATATTTATTCAGAGGTCATGAGAACATGATAAATAATAAATCCAACTTTTTAGTCAACTGGTAAGATAAAAGATTAAAATTTCTCTTCCAAGCTTAACCAAACATTGGTAGCTGGGGAATAAGGAAGAAATTCAAACATAATATTTCTTCAGGAATTTGCCATTGATCGGCATCTTGAGTAAATCTCCATTAGGTTTAGACAATCTATAAGCACCATTAGAGAATACCGACTCAATTACATAAGAACCTTCCCATTTTGCTTGGAATTTCCCTTTGCTTTTATGAGTCATCACCATCGGTCTTCGAACAGCTAGAACTATCTCACCGACTTTGAAGACTCTCTCTTTAACTTTACGATTGAAGGTTCGAGATATGCGGGCTTGATATAGCTCAATGTGCTCTTGCGCTTGAAGACGCTTCTCGTCCAATCCTTCAAGTTCTTGTAGTCGTAAACGATCATTGTTCTCTGTAGTTAGCTCATTAGCAATGCTATTTGAAGAGACAGAATCTGGATTTCCAGTGGAAGAATTGCCTGACATCCGTAAACCAGTGAAAATGGTGTAAAACCAGTAGGAGTTCAAACTGTCGTTCGATAAGCACATAAACATTCTCCAAGTTTCTCATTCTAATCACGTTTATTAGAAGAAATAAACTTTTTAAGAAGTTTGATGATCGTCTTGTTAAAAGCTTCGGCTAAATCATTAGCAGCTGGATTATAAGCCGTAGAAGCCAGATTTTGAATCCGATTCTTATCACAGAATCGATAAAATGCCTAACTGGCAAATTGTGGTCTATTGTCATGAATTATCCGTCGGGGAATCCCAAAACGATAAGTGACATGGTGTGTGATGAAACTAACCACATTGGATGTTACTTCACAAGGGGAACTGCTTCCGTCCATTTAGAAAAGTACTCGGTTATAGTCAGTATAAATCGATGTCCCTTGACAGAAGGAGAATTAATCGGACCAATAATATCCATACCCCAAGCTTCAAAGGGCCAAGAAGCTGTTGTAGGATGTAATAACTCCGATGGTTGATGAATAAGATTAGCATGAATTTGATATGCTTTACACCTTCTGGCATAATCCACAGCATCTGCTATCATAGATGGCCAATAATACCCTATTCTTCGAATATGGTCCTATAATTTTTTGGTTGATGGACACCACAGACACCATCATGAGCTTCACGAAGCATTTGCTTAGCTTCATTCTTAGAGAGACAATGCAGCAAAAGTCTATCATATGAACGACGATATAATATATGTAGAGACGAATCATAATAAAATCGAAATGATCGTCTCTTGATTGATGCAGCTTCTTTTGGATCTTCAGATAAAATCCTATGAACCGCATAATCAATGAATGGAATTCTCCAATCCCTCTGTTGGAAACTTGATTCTGTAATATAACTCTGTTCAATATGCAGATTATTCTAAACACAGAATAACTCTCGGTCCAACAAAGTAATGGTATTTTGTCTTCGAATTGGAATAGTCAAATCTGTAGCTAAGCTAGCAAGAGCATCAGCTTCCAAATTCTGAGAACGTGGTACAAATTTAATAAAGAATCCTTTAAATGAGAGGACTAATACGATTACCACTTGATGATAAGGGATAAGGTCAGGATTTCTGACTTTATATGTCCCTCTAACTTGATTAACAATCAGTTGAGAATCTCCATAAGCTTCCAGAAACTCGATGTCCAATTATTTTGCTACTTTGAGACCAATGAGCAGAATATTATATTCTGCCACATTATTGGAGCATGGCTCATTGAGAGAATAAGCACGGTATATGACCATTTTGTCAGGAGAAATTAAAACAATTCCTACCCCAGAGACGATATTGCCTTTAGGTCCAACTCTTGCCATCAAATTATAATTGCCAAATATCATCTTTTAAAGTCATGTTGCAATCCGCAACTTCATCTGGAATGTCCTTATATAGCTTCGACATTTCAGGTATAGGATGAGCTGCTAAGAAATCAGCTAATGCTTGACCCTTCACTAATTTTTGAGGTACATAGACCATATCATAAGGAGTGAGCAACATCGCCCAGGTGGCTAACCTGGAGTTAAGAATGTTTGGTTTTCTCATTAATACCCGAATAGGATTTATTCTGGAAATGACATGAATAGTCTGTCCTGTCACATAATGTCGTGTCTTTTGAACAGCAAAAACCAAAGCCAGACATTCCTTTCTACAGGAGTATATCTGTGTTCAGCTCCGACCATCATTCGGCTAAGATAATAAATTGCTTGTTCATAACCCATATCACTTTTCTGTGCCAGAAGAGCACCAAGTGAATGATCCAAGGCTCGAACATATAGCAAAAATGGTCTTCCTACCACTGGTGGTACCAGAACATGGATTTGTAAGGTATTGCTTGATGTCATTGAAAGCTTTCTGACATGCTTCATTCCAAACAAATGATAGACCTTTCTTTAATAGACGGAAGAAAGGTTGACATCTCCCAGAGAGATTGGATATAAATCTCCTGATATAAGCGATGTGACCTTGAAAGCCTCAGAGTTCTTTTAGATTGCGTGGAGGACGCATTTCAAGAATTGCTTTGATTTTATCAGGATCAACATGGATACCCTGAGAAGTGATGACAAATCCTAAAAACTTGCTACTGGAAACCCCTAAGAAAGACTTAGTAGGGTTCATTTTCAATTGATGCTGACACATCAATTCAAATACTGTCTTCAGGTCTTTAATGTGATCATCTTTTGATCGACTTTTGACAGCAATATCATCTACATAACGTTCAACTGTTTTTCGTAGATGTTCTTGAAAGATGCTGCTCATGGCCCGTTGATACGTTGCACCGGCATTTTTAGTCCCAATGGCATAACCGTATAGCACTCCAAGAGGTGTACGAAAAGTAGTATGCTTTTTATCTTCTGGATGCATCTTAATCTGATTGTATCCTGAGAACCCGTCCATGAAAGACATATGTTCAAAACTGCATGTATTGTCTATCATGACATCGGTAATCGAAAGTGGAAATTCGTCCTTTGGGCAAGTTGTATTAAGATCTCAAAAATCTATGCAAACTCTAACTTTTCTATTCTTCCTCATAATAGGAACAATATTGGCAACCCAGTCTGGGTGTTGTTCTTCACGAACAAAGCCACATGTAGTCAGCTTTTTGGCTTCTGCTTCGATTGCATCCATTATGTCTGGTCGAAAATGCTGTTGCTGTTGTTTCACAGGCTTGGCATTAGGAAAAATATTAAGTTTATGCGTAGCTACTTTAGGATCTAGACCCAGCATATCCTCATAACTCCATGCAAAATATCGATATAATCTTTAATCAATTGTATTAACTCTTCTTTTTCATCTTCAAAAAGGTTCTTACTGATGAATATTAGCTTGGACGTAGTTCCGTCTCCAACGTCAATCTGAACAATCTCATCCTCTGTAGGTGGTTGTCGTTGTTTAAAACGAAGCTCCCACTGAGTGTCCATCTGTTGGGCCCAAGGGTCATTTCAAATGGCTCAAATTCACCTTCAGTTTGAACCATGTTGACTGAAAACACACACTCAGATTCATCGTAATAGTCTCCTCGAATATGAGGATGGGATGTATCAGATTCGATAAATGGATTTCTTCTGAATCTGAGGATTGTAAAGAACTAGAAGAGAATTCTTCTTGTATATCGTCATTAAACATGTAGGACGGATCATATCCCAACCCTTGACGAGTTTTCTGATAAAATGGGTCACCACATAACGGTAACCGTCTACCCTTGCCTTGATTGAGACCTTGCATAGTCTTCAAATCATATCCCATTTTCTGGATAATCTTGAGAGATTGTTGACTATATTTGTCAATTCGGATTTTTTTCTTTATTTTTCTCTAAGATCATCTGTCTGAATAACAGGAATGTTTCTAGCCAGACCAAACACAATTTGGTGCTTATTTTTCTTATCAGACGGAATCACGAAATAAGATTCTTCGTGACGTCTAAAAGTTACACAAGCTTGTGATGGCGAGATTACGGGAAGAAGATAGGGGGAAGATGTTACGAACTTTTGAACATAAGGTCCAACATCGACATGATGAGGAAAGGAATTTTCCTTATGATCAATGTACAAGGTTTCCTCTGTATTTATGTCATCTTGATATTGATGACTTTGATCATCAGAAGATAAAGACATTCTTTCAACAAATTTACAGCCATATACTCCAAAAGAAAATCTTCATTGATATCAGAAAGTACAGAATGATCAATATTTACATCATTTACAAGTTGAGTACTACGCTTAGGATTTTTCATTAATGGACCGTCATCCGTTTCTGCGTAGACTTGCCAAGGTTGAAGATCAATGGTGGTTCTGGATCATTTGTACGAGAAGTACGTCCTTTGACTTTGATCATAAGAGGTTGAACTTGACTCTTGGAAGGAATATTCACTGATTCCTCAGATGAAGCCCAAGTTCTTCCTTTGACTTTGTTCATCAGAGGTTGATCATTGACAGGTTGGGGTTGGATTCGACCTTTGACTTTGATCTTCAAAGGTTGCTCTTTCGGAGGATCTTTATTGACAGACTGATCGTCGGCAGATGATTGATTTTCAGCTATATGTGATATATCCTTTATATGCTCTTGTTTATAGAGCACTGAGTCAGAGAAATATGCTTTAATACCCTTAAAGGGATTGATATCAGCAAACTCAGTCTTCACAACCCCTTGTGAACCATGTACTTGAAGCATTGGTGGAGAGTTGAAGGCACAATGTTATGCTCATGTATCCACGGTCTTCTAAGGATGTTGTATGATACGTCTGAGTTGATAACATAAAAAGTAGCCATAGTTCGAAGATCACCAATCTGAATATTTAGACGAATCTTTCCTAATGGTTTACTCTTACTAGAGTTGAAACCAACTATCGTGGTACTAGTGTAAATCAAATCACTACTAGGAATCCTCAAAGGCCTTAGCATACTCAGAAGAATAATGCTAATAGAAACCCAGGATCATATAAATCATGTCAATTTCAGTGGATTCAATATACCCAGTGTAGCACAAAGGTCTGTCATGCTTGTTATGCTTCAACAGCATATCTTCTTGTGTGAAGATAAGTTAGGAATTACCTCCATCACGCTATGACATTGTGGACACGATACTGGTGTATTGTTAGGACTCTTGAGTTGAGCTAAGCATGAGTCTGCTTGTAGCAAAGCCTCACTCAGAGTTTTACGACTTTTTTTTGAAAGGCGAAGCAGCTCAAAAATTGAAAGTCTAGCTGGAGTATTAGCTAACTGGGCTAGGATATCGAACTTATAGG
>JANAVB010009543.1:0-29936 GCA_029216955.1 Iris pallida
TCTTTCTCTCTCTCTCTCTCTCTCTCTTTCTCCTTTACTCTTCTTCCTCATCTTTTCCAACCCCTCCAGTTCACCGCCACCGCCCCATGCCACCGCCACTCACCCGCCGCCACGACCTCCTCCTCCCCCTCCTCTCTAGGCCACGCCACCGCAACACCAACGCCGCCGCCACGACCTCCGGCCCCTCCTCCCACGACCTGCTCCTCTCCCTCCTCCTACAGGCCACCTCCCCCGCCCCACCCCACCGCCGCCCGCCACGACCTCCGGCCCCTCCTCCCCCTCCTCCTCTAGGCCACCGCCCCCGCCCTACGCCACCCGCCAACGCCACCGCCCCACCCCCACGCCACCGCCGCCTCCACCACCAGCACCGCCACCCTCAGCACCACCACCACCAGCACCGCCCCACGCTACCGTCCAATGCCACCGCCTCTAGGCCACCAGCACTGCCACCCTTCTACCCCGCCACCACCCCACTCAAACCCCGCTCTACCACCACTTTTATCTCACCTCTCTCACTTTTGTGAGGGAAGTGAAAATCACCCAAAACAAGGGGACAGCACTGTGCAACAAGTGAGATTCCTCACTTGCTGCCTCCAGTTGCTGCGAACCAAACGCTGCGAGTCCCACAAAATCCCCACTTCCTGCAAATCCCTCCACTTCCTGCACACTTTGTGCGAACCAAACAGCCCCTAAGTGTGATATAAAGTGCATGGTAATTAGACCATAATGGGTCAGGGGCATGCCTTGCTAGAGATGCAAGACAACTCATGTACGCAATTTTATATATCAATGAAGTACCTTTTCACTTCAAAAAAATATAAACAGAAAAAACCTAAAAATCCTATCGACGCAGCACGACCCCCAGGTCACTCTGGCCCATGCTGCCGTCGTGTGCCGCCCACCCACCGTTGGCCGGCCACTGCGCCGCCCGCAAGCGCAAACCGCACGAGCAACAACAGCAGTAACTGCAATAGTAGCATCGAAATGCCACCTTCGCAATGACGTTTCTCCTCGTTCGTTTGTTCGTTTCATGAATGGGTTTCTCTGGTACGTAGACAACCTAACCCTCTTCAACTCCCTTCAAGTAGAATAATTTAATTCGCGATGTATGCAACGAAAATCGAGTTCCAAAATCTAAAAAACTTAAAATTCTGAACACAAAAAACTATTCCAGAATGCTGTTTTTGAAGCCGATTTCCGGACCGGTTATCGAGAGTTTTAAAATTCCAAAAGAATAGAGTTGTAGGCAATATGAACGACTTTAAATGAATATTTATTCATAATTTTTTGTTTATTAGTTCCAAAAATCCAAAAAACTTGTTTTTAAAACTTAAATTTTTTCCGATACAGAGTCCATCGTGAAAGGTGCGTACTGACTTCATGCACGTGTTGGATTCGATGGAATTCGAATTGGTTGCGAGTGTGCGACGAATTCGACATGTATCCGTCGTAAAATACCGTATCGGTCTTTTCCAAAATTTTCTAATTACTTTGTGTGCGCTCGTCACAATCGCCACAAAACTTGTGCAATCGGACTCGTATTATTTTTGGTCCTGTGAGCCATGTTTGGTCCGATTTTGATAGTTGACCGGATCATCATTTTGTGGGCCCTATGATCCGATTCAATGAGCGTTTTTGTGATCGGTTCATCGAAAATCCAAATCTGGGTATATTGTTGAGTTCGTATAAAAAAACTGGACTTCTAGACATATATTTTAATGACTTTAGAGACCATATATTTTGCATATTTTTCGGTACAAAGCAATCCAACGACGAATGTTATTTTGTCCATGTATCCAGAATTGGACTTATGGGCAGGCTATTCTACCTGATTTGACTATTCTGGATACGTTGGTGATGTTTGTTTCATCATCTAATAACGTATGTTAAATTTTCCTTTATGTATCACCATGAATTATAATCAATTCTTATTATGTTCATATTTTGGAATTCGTACGTCAAAAATGAGATCAGTTGATTCCAATGATCTTACATCAATAAAATTGACAAAGTGATCATGTGGATTACCAATATAAGATTGTTAATCATGTGGTTGATCATCTTATCTCGATTTGCATATCGTAAGGTTTTGTTGTATAAATAACGAGGTGTAAACTTGATATTTAAAACCTGTAAGTTGCAATTCATGTTATTAAAAAAATAGTGGTTATAGAGATTAGTGTGACCTATATCTAGATGTTATGATTAATAAATTGTTTAGGTAACATCGGTGACATGCGACTTAGAACGCAGGGTTATATTTATATTTTAGTGTGTTCTACATATTTGTTTGTGATTTGGGTTGATAGATATTGCATGGAGTATGATTTATTGGTTCATGCTTAGTTGGTTAGATTTTGTTACCTGCAGTCTCAGCACGAAATGGACAAACTCCAGGAAAGTATATAATGTCTATTTGATTTACAGTATTTACATGCTCTACTTTTTACCAATCATTTACCTGTTACATGGTTGCATTTTTTTTGTTCATTAATTGCCTGCATGTTGTCCTGATTATATAATTATATATATATATATATATATATATATATATATATATATATATATATATATATATATATATATAGAGAGAGAGAGAGAGAGAGAGGAAGGATAGACATCCCTGCACTTTTTGCATCCCATATTCACATCCGTTAGATGTGCTTTAAGTCATCTAATCTTAACCATTGGTTAATCAACGGTTAAGAGTAGATGACTTAAAGCACCATCCAACGGTATAATATGGGAGATGTTTGGGGATACAAAAAGTGCGGGGATGCCTATCCTTCCTCATATATATATATATATATATATATATATATATATATATATATATATATAAGTTTCCCCCGCTGTTGTGCTTTCTGCATTCTCTCGTGCGCATGACCCTGTCCCCCGTCCGCCACCGGCGGCACGGCCGCGTGCCGTCGGCCGACCGCCGCCCCCCCACCTCCGTGCCGGAGTCGCCCCCTTCCCCCCCCCCGCAGGTTCGGAGCTGTCCTAGCCCTCCCCTCCGGTCGTGGCGAGCCTGCAGTTGCTTTCCGCGTTCTTCCCCGGCCGTCGCCTCCAGCCTGGATGGCAGACCACCTGTCGGTGACCGGCGCCGCCTCCATTCCTCCCCCCTAGGGTTGCTATCGCCCTCTAATGGCCCCGCTCGAACACTCCCCTCTCCGGCTCGTATGTGGTCCATCTTTCGGCCAGTTCGACCGGGAGCAGTCGTTCTCCGCCTTCGTTGCGAGCGGCATCTCCGCTCCGGTGGCAGTAGAACTCACTGGCATCCTTCGGCACAGCCCCGCAGAGGACTACGACCTTCCTGTCCGGTGTCTCATCGGGTGTCGAGCCTTCCCGCTCCTTCCTGGAAAATCAAAATTCGAATTTCCCTCCACCTTTGGCCGCAGATCATGCCCTAACCGTGGTCCCCTCTAAGGCTGCAGCCTATGCGCCTTCAAAGCTCGTTCTGTGCATGCGCCCACCGCGTGCTGCGGCCTATGCTCCCTCAGGGCCCCCCCTTATGTGCCCACTTGCGCGGACGGTTTCTTCGGCGCGCATGCGCCCCCACCTTCTGTGTTCGTTTCGGGCATGTACCTACTGCATGCTGGAGCATCCGCTCCCCCCGGGGCCCCCCCATTACGCCCCCTTATACGGGCAGTCTCCTCGGCGGGTATGTGCCCCCCGTATGAAACCTTTCCTCCCAAGCTCCAACGATCGCCACCTCTTATGCGCCCCTGATCGCCGACTCCCCCTATGCGCCCCCCGGCCAGGCCTATGCGCCCGTAGGTATCGCTTCCTTTGCGACGACGGTCTCCATCTCCCTCCGGCCTGGCGCCTCCTTCGGTACAGGCGTAGGCGCTGTCCCCCTTCCGCCGCTCTCTTCTTCCAGCGCTGCTTTCCTTCTCCTCCCCCGTTTTGAGCTTGGCCTCCCACCCGAGGCTATCCCCTCCCCCGCTCCCCCTAGAGTCGCGTGCCCCAGAGGGCCTCCCTCCGCCGGCTCTCCTTCGCGGGGTGGCGCCTATGCAGCCACCTCTCCTCCTACCCATTCCTTCCTCCTCCCTCCTCAGCCTGGGTTGTAACTCCCCGTCTCGATCGCGGCTCCTTCGCAGTCGTCGTTCTACGCAGATGCATTGCGCCCGGACCACAAGGCGAACCCGACCCTCCCTTCTGTAGGATCGTTGAGCACTTCTAGAGGGGGGGTGAATAGAGTGCGTGCGTGCAGCGGAAATAAAATCACCAAATTAAAAAATTGAACTATGGCAATGATGTAAGAGCAGTAAATAAAGATAAGAGAATCAAACTCAGTAACACAGCGATATATACTGGTATCCCTCTGAGAGGACTAATCCAGTCTCGAGTACTCTTGCTCGATGTTAATCCACTAAAGGCACAAGCTTTAACTGAGTGCTTGCAACTCTTACACCACCGTGCTTGTTGACGAGTGCACGACCAACTCCAACACACACCGTGCTTGGTGACGAGCGCACGACCAGCTCCACAACAGGAATTGTTGTTGAAACTTGACGACCTCTTTACAACTCTGAATAACCAAAAGACTTCTAAATCAATCTGATAGTACTGGCTTTTGGCTAAGAGAAGTATAGGTGAGATTTGAAATTTTTAGAACACTTAGAAAACACTTGAGATAAATAGAGAAGAGATGAAGAATGAATTGATGTTTTGAAATGAAAAGTTCTTCTCTATTTATAGGTGTTTTCACCAACCGAACTCGGGCAGAACTCGGGCAGAGTTCGGATGCAAATATCTCGCATATAGACGTTGCTCGCAGATTTGGAGGCAATTGAAGTTTGAATACAAACTGACCGAACTCGGTCAGAGTTCGGGCCGAACTCGGGCCGAACTCGGCTAGGAGTTCTGTCAGGAGATATTGTCAATTCTTTTTACAAAAAACAGTTTTGAAACATGTTTTTGGTAATTTGTAAAATCATTTGAAAAGGAATACTTTCGAAATATATTTTTGAAATATTTGTAATTCGAAAATATTAGGGATAAAAATAGGTTTAGAGAAAGGAGGATAATTTTAACCTTAAGCCAGTAATACCATACTTGATTTTACAAAGAAATTCCTAGACTCAATAAAGTGTAAAAATACAGAATAAAAGTAAAAAGGAGTCTTCAGAAATTTTGATGACTTTGACGCTTGAAATTTTGCAGCACATCATCCGTTGAATAAGATTTCATGTATCCTGAAATAGTTAGCAGCATTTTCTATATTTTGCATATGGACTAAAGTGTAAGTCGATTATCGAAATCGGGTGTGACCATGGAATGGGCCAACAATCTCCCCCATTTTGATAATTGACAAAACTTGAGTCTATACCAAAATATATTTATATCAAAAACAACATATCAAAATACCTGAAAAAAAATTGTCTGTTTTTGATTGTTTTTGGGTATACTCATTTTCTCCCCCTTTGTCAAGTAGTAAAATGAATCGGCTCCCCCGTAAATCATGAAGCCAACAATAAAGAAGACAAAGTGAAAGAAAACATAGTAATCACAGTAATCACAGCATAGACAAGTGAAATGCAAAAAAAAACATAAATTTTTCACTAGAAAGAAAAATAGTACAACTGATAGATGTCTAACTGAAACAGTTTAGACAAGAAAAATAAAAGTACTTCATAAACTGCATCAAACTAATCAAAATCCACTATCCTATGGCTAAAACCATATCACAACTCTGCGTCATCTGTACCGGGAGGATCAGGAGGAAAATAGGCAGTGGTCGGGTCGAAATACTGAAAAGTAGCCTCATCAGTAAAACGGGGACCAGGGAAAGCAGGGTGTGGAAGGATAGTGAGTGGATGGGCTGGATCATGCATCAGACTGTAGTGGAGATCGGCAATACTGTTTCTCAGCACCTGGGCCTGAGAAATGTGCCGGAACTCTGAGTCCTGATAACGTTGCGTGGAAACCGCAACGAACTCATCAAATCGCTGGTAGAAGGCATGATCGAGTCCTGGAGCAGGGGCCGGAGCAGGAGGAGCATCTGCTGGAGGGGCCTCAGCATCAGCAGCTGGGTCAGCAGGAGCAGCACCGGGAGGTTGAGGAAACCGTCGAGAGCGGGGCAACTCAACAGGTGGAGAAGAAATAGAACACGTTTCAAGATCAATCTCGAAACGGCGAAAAATACTCGCAAGGTGCATAGGAAAAACGAGGTTCCTACCTGCATTCTTGCAGTTGAGCATCCAAGACATCATGGTTTTTGGAACTGAGAAGGGAATTCCAAAATGAATGTGATACAAAGCAGAGAGTTCCAAAAATGTGACCTCATCAGTAGAGCCTTTCTTCGGAAGAAGGGCGGAGAAAATCATGCGATGAAGTTCGTAGAAATTTTGGTTAAGATGTCTAGAGAATATTCTCCGAGGAGGAGGAGTGGGGTGACAAATCAATTCCCTAAAGAAGCTAAGGTGATATCGGCAGGGAACTGAATATGGTGGATGTCAACAAGAGCCTCACCAAGATCAGGAACGTGAAAATATTCACTGATATCGGTGGCACTAAATTCTAGTTCCTGTCCAGCAACGCAGGAATAGAAATTTTCGTTTTGTTGTACTTGCAAGTTGCAGTAGAACATACGGACAGCATTGTCGTAAATACTATCTTGGACTTCGAAAAGTCGCGAAATCCAAGTTGTTCGAAAATAGGAGCATATTCAAAGAAGGTTGTAAAGTTGACAAAGGCTCCATTACAAATACGACGTAGAGAAAAGGAATCAAACCAGAGATTGGAGAAGTCTCTGTCTGGAAACAGAGTGCCATCGAATTCCTCGGGATCTCTAGGTTTGGCTGGATTGAACAGACTGGCTGGGGTGTAGTCGGAAGAGGAGGAAGCACCCTGGGAAGAATTTCCTCGCTGACGCTTCGGAGCCATGTGGAGATGGAGAAGATCGTCGAAGCCTTGCACGGAGGGAGGAGGAAAGTCTTCTATAAGGAGGTAGAGCTATTTCTCGTTTTGGTGTGGAGAAATAGTGGAAGAAAGGGTAGATTTTATAGGTGCTAGGGCCGGCTGTTCGGTTCTGGAACCATCACAGCGCCGACCGAACTCGGTCCGAATTCGGTCCGAACTCGGTCAGAGTTCGGGCCGATTTCGGCCACTTGTATTCCCGAGACAGTTAAAGCAGTCAGGTGAATAATGTTTGTAATTATGATGTTTGACTATTTTATTAACTAATTTACTGTTATTTTAGGTTAACTGTAGGGATTGTCCCAGCTAACGGTGGTTCACCGGGGAACTCTTAAGTACCGCTTCGCTTCGACCGTAGTCGTGGTGACAGACATATCCTTTGTAAGTTTGTCCCCAAAAATAATTTTCATTAGATAATAAATTATCAAGTCATAAATACAGAATTTAATTACCATATGTTTTAAGAATCCGAGAATTCAAGAATGCCGAGCTCACGTCTCAAGATGTTAAAACGGTCTTCAGCCATAGGTTTAGTGAAATATCTGCTAGTTGATGTTCAGTATTAATAAATTTTAAGCAAATATCCCCGTTTTGTTGATGATCACGTAGAAAATGATGTCTAACTTCTATGTGCTTTGTGCGTGAATGACAGATAGGGTTCTTAGTTAAATTAATTGCACTAGTGTTATCACAGTAAATAGGAACATTTGTATAATGCAGATTGTAGTCCTCTAAGGTTTGCTTCATCCACAAAATTTGAGCACAACAACGTCCTGCGGCGATATACTCAGCCTCAGTTGTTGATAATGCTACTGAATTTTGTTTCTTGCTAAACCAAGAGACTAGGGCTTTTCCCAAGAAATGACATGTGCCACTGGTACTTTTACGGTCCACTTTGCATCCAGCAAAATCCGCATCCGAGTAACCAATAAGGTCAAAAGATTTGGTTTTGGGATACCATAAGCCAACTGTAGAAGTTCCTTTAAGGTATCGGAAGATACGCTTAACGGCACTAAGATGTGATTCCTTAGGATTTGCCTGATATCGTGCACATATGCAAACACTAAACATAATATCAGGGCGACTAGCAGTTAAATATAATAAACTACCAATCATACCTCGATACTTACGCTGATCAACAGGTTTGCCACTTTCATCAGCATCAAGCTTTGTAGATGTAGCCATAGGCGTCCCAATTGGCTTTACATTCTCGAAGTCGTACTTCTTCAGTATGTCCTTCGTGTACTTGGCTTGGTTGATGAATGTTCCATTTGAGTGTTGTTTGATTTGCAATCCTAGGAAGAAGTTCAGCTCTCCCATCATGCTCATTTCAAATTCACTCTGCATACACTTGGCAAATTCTTGACAAAGTTGTTCATTAGTAGAACCAAAGATAATATCATCTACATAAATTTGCACTAGAAGTATATCATTATTCAAAGATTTAATAAAAAGAGTAGTATCAATCTTGCCTTTTGAAAAACCATTATCAAGTAAGAAGGCGCTTAGGCGTTCATACCAAGCACGAGGTGCTTGTTTGAGTCCATAAAGTGCTTTCTTAAGCTTGAAGACGTGATCAGGTTTTTGAAAATCTTCAAAACCAGGGGGTTGTTTCACAAAAACTTCTTCTTTCAAAAATCCATTTAAAAATGCGCTTTTCACGTCCATTTGAAAAAGTTTGAAATCATTAAAACAAGCAAAAGCGCAAAACATGCGAATGGCTTCTAGTCTAGCAACAGGAGCATAGGTCTCATCATAATCAATTCCTTCTTCTTGATTATAACCTTGTGCAACTAGACGTGCTTTGTTGCGTAGAACTTGACCATCTTCACTAAGTTTATTTCGGAACACCCATTTGGTACCAATTATCGATTGACCAATAGGTTTAGGAACGAGTTCCCAAACTTGGTTTCTCTCAAATTGATTAAGTTCCTCTTGCATAGCAGAAATCCAAAATTCATCAGAAAAAGCCTCATCAACATTCTTAGGTTCTATTTGAGAAATAAATGCAACATTAGCTGCTACTTTCAGAATCTCTAAAAGATGAACGAGTGCTTACACCTTTGGATACATCACCTATTATGAGAGTTTCTGGATGATCCGGTTTGAATCTTAATGATTCGAATCTTTGGGCCATACCTTTCACAAGGCTTTTCTCAGTTCCTGCATCTTCGGAACTTTTGTCAGTTCTTGCCTCTTGGGTAGGATCTTTCTCAGAACTCTTCTTTGTCTTAGTAGGTGCATCTTCATCATCACTGTCGCTTGATCTATGACTATTCAACTCATCAAAGGTAACATTAATACTTTCTTCAACAATCAAAGATCTTTTATTGAAAATTCTATATCCTTTACTCTTAGCAGCATATCCGAGAAATATCCCGTCATCTGCTTTCGAGTCGAACTTACACAAGTTATCCTTGGTGTTCAGGATGAAACAGCGACAACCAAAAACTTTAAAATAAGATATGTTTGGAATTCTTCCAAACCAAAGCTCATATGGTGTTTTCTTCGATATAGGTCGAATTAACACCCTATTTAAAATATGACAGGCTGTACTAACAGCTTCTGCCCAAAAATATTTAGGAAGATTATGCTGATTTAGCATGACTCTAGCCATTTCGCTTAGAGTACGATTCTTCCGCTCCACAACACCATTCTGTTGGGGAGTTCTAGGACAAGAAAATTCGTGGTAGTATCCACTATCATCACAAAACTTTTGAAATCAGTATTTTCGAATTCGCCACCATGATCACTTCGGATACGAGTAATCATGAAGCCTTTTTCGTTTTGAACCTTTTTACAAAATATCTGAAATTCAAAAATTGCATCACTTTTGTTTGATAAAAAGTAAACCCATGTAAAATGAGAGAAATCATCAACAATGACAAAAGCATAGAGTTTACCGCCAAGACTAGCGACTCTACTAGGACCAAATAAATCCATATGAATCAACTGCAAGGGTCTCGAAGTACTTACAGTGTTGATGGATTTAAAAGAAGACCTATGTGCTTTGTTCTTTTCACAGTCAACACATACCATGTCTCTCTTGAATGGAATTTCTGGGAGTCCTTTTACCAACTTCTTTGTGTTCAAGCGTGAGATAGTATCCATGTTTGCATGTCCTAGTCTCATGTGCCATAGCCAGCTTTCATTTTGATTGGCTACTAGACACCTTCCTGCATTATTAGTATTCTCCAAAAAGAATACATATATATTGTCTTCTCTAATCCCTTTATATATGGGATCACCAGATGACATATCATATATAGTACATTTATCTTTCACAAAATTGATGCCATAACCATTATCTGCCAAATGACTTATACTTAATAGGTTATGTTTCAATTCGGTTACTAGACAAACATCTTTTATTATAGGGTAAGGAGACATACCTACAGTGCCATTACCTATAATGTCACCTCTCAAGTTATTTCCGAAGGAGACATATCCTTCTTTCTTCATCGATAGCGTAGCGAATAAAGATGCATCACCAGTCATGTGTCGCGAACATCCGCTATCGAGGATCCATTTGCTTCTAGCATGAGAGGGTTGAGGGTCCACCTACAAAACAAGTAGATGAATCCTTTGGTACCCATTTTCTGAAGGGTCCATGCTGATTAGCTTTAGGTCTCCAGACTAAAGTATGGTTATCAACAAGTTTTCTTGCAAGACAATATTGTGATATGTGACCATGTGTACCACAATAAGTGCAAGTCAGTTTAGAACCAGATGAGGTTGAAACTGAGTTCACATGCTTGTTTGGTTTCTTGGAGAACCTATAAGTGAAAGCATGATGATATTCGTGTTTCTTATGTGCTCTCTTGTTTTTAGTCCTCTTAGGTGTATGCTTAGCATTAGGACTAAATTAGGCTCTGTCACAGGCATTGCCTGTTTGCCTAACTTGATTTCTAACTTTTTAGAAATCGCAATTGACTCTTCATATTTAGCAGTCATAACTGAGAGTCTGTGTTCTGTTACTAAGTGCATTCTCTTCTCTGTGTCATACAGTTTTTGCATCTTACCATAATCTCTTTCTTTCTGTTGAATAGTGAGGATAGCCTCATGATAGTCTACCTTGAGTTTGGCTATCTCTTCCGTGTTACCGGTAGTAGACGTCTCTTTAATATCTTGAAGATGATTAGACAATCTAGCTATCTCGGCAGTGTGTGCCTTTATCTCTTTTCGAGATTGCTTATACTTGTCGAGCACTGTTTTGTGATCTTCAAGTAAATCGCTAAAGGCAGTCTCTAGTTCTTCAAAAGTAAAGTCATCAAACAGAGGATTAGATGATACCTTTTCGAATGCCATAAGACAAACATTTGCATTGCTGCAGGGTCTGTCTTCTTCTTCTGAGTCACTGGCATCACTCTCGTGCCAGATGCTTGTGTTGGCATACTTTCGGCCGGATGTGGATCTTCTGTTTGATCTTGACCGATCATATGGACTGCTCTTCTTGGTAGCTGGACAGTCCTTCTTCATGTGCCCTGATTTCTTGCATCCGAAGCATATTGTCTCGTCTTCATTGCTTTCTTGGATGTCTTTCTTCTTTCTGCTTGTGAACTTTAGATATTTCTTGAAGTTCTTCACAAGTAAGGCACGTTCATCACCACTTGATGATTCTTCATCTGAGTCATTGCATGTTGATTTCTTGCTTGAGCTTTGAAGGCGATAGTCTTTTCCTTTGGTGTGGCCTCTTCAAAGTCTTGCAAGTCGAGCTCATGAGTCATCAACTTGCCCATCAGTGTTTCTAGAGTCATCGTGGTGAGATCGTTTCCTTCAATGATTGCTGTGGCTTTTGGATTCCAGTTCTTTGTTAGAGCCCGTAGCACTTTCCTGATCTTCTCATGGTTGCTGTAATCTTTACCAAGAGATTGAAGGGGATTAGTTATATCAAGGAAACGAGTAAACATCTGTGTAATTGACTCACCAGATTTCATTTTAAAAGATTCATATTCCTGAGTCAGTCTACTGATTTTGGATTTCTTGACTTGGGAAGTCCCTTCATGGGTTACCTCAAGGAGTTTCCAAATTTCATGAGACGTCTTGCAGGTAGAAACTCTATTGAACTCTGTTTTGTCAATTGCACAGAATAGTGCATTGATGGCTCGAGCATCAAGACTAGCCTTTGCTTTTTCAGCATCGGTGTACTTGTCATGCGACTTTTCCATAAGAATACCTTCAACCACTGTAGGTGGTGGTTTCTTATATCCATCAATGACTATTGACCATAAATCAAAATCTAGAGACTTCAGAAAGAAAGTCATACGTGTTTTCCAGTATGTATAGTTTGTTCCATCAAATAGGGGAGGTCTATTTGTGGATTGCCCTTCACCGTTGAATATAGATTTCACGGCTGCCATATATATACTCTCTAGGATATGTTATATAAGAATATAACCTGCTCTGATACCAATTGTAGGATCGTTGAGCACTTCTAGAGGGGGGGTGAATAGAGTGCGTGCGTGCAGCGGAAATAAAATCACCAAATTAAAAAATTGAACTATGGCAATGATGTAAGAGCAGTAAATAAAGATAAGAGAATCAAACTCAGTAACACAGCGATGTATACTGGTATCCCTCTGAGAGGACTAATCCAGTCTCGAGTACTCTTGCTCGATGTTAATCCACTAAAGGCACAAGCTTTAACTGAGTGCTTGCAACTCTTACACCACCGTGCTTGTTGACGAGTGCACGACCAACTCCAACACACACCGTGCTTGGTGACGAGCGCACGACCAGCTCCACAACAGGAATTGTTGTTGAAACTTGACGACCTCTTTACAACTCTGAATAACCAAAAGACTTCTAAATCAATCTGATAGTACTGGCTTTTGGCTAAGAGAAGTATAGGTGAGATTTGAAATTTTTAGAACACTTAGAAAACACTTGAGATAAAATAGAGAAGAGATGAAGAATGAATTGATGTTTTGAAATGAAAAGTTCTTCTCTATTTATAGGTGTTTTCACCAACCGAACTCGGGCAGAACTCGGGCAGAGTTCGGATGCAAATATCTCGCAATATAGACGTTGCTCGCAGATTTGGAGGCAATTGAAGTTTGAATACAAACTGACCGAACTCGGTCAGAGTTCGGGCCGAACTCGGCTAGGAGTTCTGTCAGGAGATATTGTCAATTCTTTTTACAAAAAACAGTTTTGAAACATGTTTTTGGTAATTTGTAAAATCATTTGAAAAGGAATACTTTCGAAATATATTTTTGAAATATTTGTAATTCGAAAATATTAGGGATAAAAATAGGTTTAGAGAAAGGAGGATAATTTTAACCTTAAGCCAGTAATACCATACTTGATTTTACAAAGAAATTCCTAGACTCAATAAAGTGTAAAAATACAGAATAAAAGTAAAAAGGAGTCTTCAGAAATTTTGATGACTTTGACGCTTGAAATTTTGCAGCACATCATCCGTTGAATAAGATTTCATGTATCCTGAAATAGTTAGCAGCATTTTCTATATTTTGCATATGGACTAAAGTGTAAGTCGATTATCGAAATCGGGTGTGACCATGGAATGGGCCAACAATCTCCCCCATTTTGATAATTGACAAAACTTGAGTCTATACCAAAATATATTTATATCAAAAACAACATATCAAAATACCTGAAAAAAAATTGTCTGTTTTTGATTGTTTTTGGGTATACTCATTTTCTCCCCCTTTGTCAAGTAGTAAAATGAATCGGCTCCCCCGTAAATCATGAAGCCAACAATAAAGAAGACAAAGTGAAAGAAAACATAGTAATCACAGTAATCACAGCATAGACAAGTGAAATGCAAAAAAAAAACATAAATTTTTCACTAGAAAGAAAAATAGTACAACTGATAGATGTCTAACTGAAACAGTTTAGACAAGAAAAATAAAAGTACTTCATAAACTGCATCAAACTAATCAAAATCCACTATCCTATGGCTAAAACCATATCACAACTCTGCGTCATCTGCACCGGGAGGATCAGGAGGAAAATAGGCAGTGGTCGGGTCGAAATACTGAAAAGTAGCCTCATCAGTAAAACGGGGACCAGGGAAAGCAGGGTGTGGAAGGATAGTGAGTGGATGGGCTGGATCATGCATCAGACTGTAGTGGAGATCGGCAATACTGTTTCTCAGCACCTGGGCCTGAGAAATGTGCCGGAACTCTGAGTCCTGATAACGTTGCGTGGAAACCGCAACGAACTCATCAAATCGCTGGTAGAAGGCATGATCGAGTCCTGGAGCAGGGGCCGGAGCAGGAGGAGCATCTGCTGGAGGGGCCTCAGCATCAGCAGCTGGGTCAGCAGGAGCAGCACCGGGAGGTTGAGGAAACCGTCGAGAGCGGGTCAACTCAACAGGTGGAGAAGAAATAGAACACGTTTCAAGATCAATCTCGAAACGGCGAAAAATACTCGCAAGGTGCATAGGAAAAACGAGGTTCCTACCTGCATTCTTGCAGTTGAGCATCCAAGACATCATGGTTTTTGGAACTGAGAAGGGAATTCCAAAATGAATGTGATACAAAGCAGAGAGTTCCAAAAATGTGACCTCATCAGTAGAGCCTTTCTTCGGAAGAAGGGCGGAGAAAATCATGCGATGAAGTTCGTAGAAATTTTGGTTAAGATGTCTAGAGAATATTCTCCGAGGAGGAGGAGTGGGGTGACAAATCAATTCCCTAAAAGAAGCTAAGGTGATATCGGCAGGGAACTGAATATGGTGGATGTCAACAAGAGCCTCACCAAGATCAGGAACGTGAAAATATTCACTGATATCGGTGGCACTAAATTCTAGTTCCTGTCCAGCAACGCAGGAATAGAAATTTTCGTTTTGTTGTACTTGCAAGTTGCAGTAGAACATACGGACAGCATTGTCGTAAATACTATCTTGGACTTCGAAAAAGTCGCGAAATCCAAGTTGTTCGAAAATAGGAGCATATTCAAAGAAGGTTGTAAAGTTGACAAAGGCTCCATTACAAATACGACGTAGAGAAAAGGAATCAAACCAGAGATTGGAGAAGTCTCTGTCTGGAAACAGAGTGCCATCGAATTCCTCGGGATCTCTAGGTTTGGCTGGATTGAACAGACTGGCTGGGGTGTAGTCGGAAGAGGAGGAAGCACCCTGGGAAGAATTTCCTCGCTGACGCTTCGGAGCCATGTGGAGATGGAGAAGATCGTCGAAGCCTTGCACGGAGGGAGGAGGAAAGTCTTCTATAAGGAGGTAGAGCTATTTCTCGTTTTGGTGTGGAGAAATAGTGGAAGAAAGGGTAGATTTTATAGGTGCTAGGGCCGGCTGTTCGGTTCTGGAACCATCACAGCGCCGACCGAACTCGGTCCGAATTCGGTCCGAACTCGGTCAGAGTTCGGGCCGAGTTCGGCCACTTGTATTCCCGAGACAGTTAAAGCAGTCAGGTGAATAATGTTTGTAATTATGATGTTTGACTATTTTATTAACTAATTTACTGTTATTTTTAGGTTAACTGTAGGGATTGTCCCAGCTAACGGTGGTTCACCGGGGAACTCTTAAGTACCGCTTCGCTTCGACCGTAGTCGTGGTGACAGACATATCCTTTGTAAGTTTGTCCCCAAAAATAATTTTCATTAGATAATAAATTATCAAGTCATAAATACAGAATTTAATTACCATATGTTTTAAGAATCCGAGAATTCAAGAATGCCGAGCTCACGTCTCAAGATGTTAAAACGGTCTTCAGCCATAGGTTTAGTGAAAATATCTGCTAGTTGATGTTCAGTATTAATAAATTTTAAGCAAATATCCCCGTGTTGTTGATGATCACGTAGAAAATGATGTCTAACTTCTATGTGCTTTGTGCGTGAATGACAGATAGGGTTCTTAGTTAAATTAATTGTACTAGTGTTATCACAGTAAATAGGAACATTTGTATAATGCAGATTGTAGTCCTCTAAGGTTTGCTTCATCCACAAAATTTGAGCACAACAACGTCCTGCGGCGATATACTCAGCCTCAGTTGTTGATAATGCTACTGAATTTTGTTTCTTGCTAAACCAAGAGACTAGGGCTTTTCCCAAGAAATGACATGTGCCACTGGTACTTTTACGGTCCACTTTGCATCCAGCAAAATCCGCATCCGAGTAACCAATAAGGTCAAAAGATTTGGTTTTGGGATACCATAAGCCAACTGTAGAAGTTCCTTTAAGGTATCGGAAGATACGCTTAACGGCACTAAGATGTGATTCCTTAGGATTTGCCTGATATCGTGCACATATGCAAACACTAAACATAATATCAGGGCGACTAGCAGTTAAATATAATAAACTACCAATCATACCTCGATACTTACGCTGATCAACAGGTTTGCCACTTTCATCAGCATCAAGCTTTGTAGATGTAGCCATAGGCGTCCCAATTGGCTTTACATTCTCGAAGTCGTACTTCTTCAGTATGTCCTTCGTGTACTTGGCTTGGTTGATGAATGTTCCATTTGAGTGTTGTTTGATTTGCAATCCTAGGAAGAAGTTCAGCTCTCCCATCATGCTCATTTCAAATTCACTCTGCATACACTTGGCAAATTCTTGACAAAGTTGTTCATTAGTAGAACCAAAGATAATATCATCTACATAAATTTGCACTAGAAGTATATCATTATTCAAAGATATAATAAAAAGAGTAGTATCAATCTTGCCTTTTGAAAAACCATTATCAAGTAAGAAGGCGCTTAGGCGTTCATACCAAGCACGAGGTGCTTGTTTGAGTCCATAAAGTGCTTTCTTAAGCTTGAAGACGTGATCAGGTTTTTGAAAATCTTCAAAACCAGGGGGTTGTTTCACAAAAACTTCTTCTTTCAAAAATCCATTTAAAAATGCGCTTTTCACGTCCATTTGAAAAAGTTTGAAATCATTAAAACAAGCAAAAGCGCAAAACATGCGAATGGCTTCTAGTCTAGCAACAGGAGCATAGGTCTCATCATAATCAATTCCTTCTTCTTGATTATAACCTTGTGCAACTAGACGTGCTTTGTTACGTAGAACTTGACCATCTTCACTAAGTTTATTTCGGAACACCCATTTGGTACCAATTATCGATTGACCAATAGGTTTAGGAACGAGTTCCCAAACTTGGTTTCTCTCAAATTGATTAAGTTCCTCTTGCATAGCAGAAATCCAAAATTCATCAGAAAAAGCCTCATCAACATTCTTAGGTTCTATTTGAGAAATAAATGCAACATTAGCTGCTACTTCAGAATCTCTAAAAGATGAACGAGTGCTTACACCTTTGGATACATCACCTATTATGAGAGTTTCTGGATGATCCGGTTTGAATCTTAATGATTCGAATCTTTGGGCCATACCTTTCACAAGGCTTTTCTCAGTTCCTGCATCTTCGGAACTTTTGTCAGTTCTTGCCTCTTGGGTAGGATCTTTCTCAGAACTCTTCTTTGTCTTAGTAGGTGCATCTTCATCATCACTGTCGCTTGATCTATGACTATTCAACTCATCAAAGGTAACATTAATACTTTCTTCAACAATCAAAGATCTTTTATTGAAAATTCTATATCCTTTACTCTTAGCAGCATATCCGAGAAATATCCCGTCATCTGCTTTCGAGTCGAACTTACACAAGTTATCCTTGGTGTTCAGGATGAAACAGCGACAACCAAAAACTTTAAAATAAGATATGTTTGGAATTCTTCCAAACCAAAGCTCATATGGTGTTTTCTTCGATATAGGTCGAATTAACACCCTATTTAAAATATGACAGGCTGTACTAACAGCTTCTGCCCAAAAATATTTAGGAAGATTATACTGATTTAGCATGACTCTAGCCATTTCGCTTAGAGTACGATTCTTCCGCTCCACAACACCATTCTGTTGGGGAGTTCTAGGACAAGAAAATTCGTGGTAGTATCCACTATCATCACAAAACTTTTTGAAATCAGTATTTTCGAATTCGCCACCATGATCACTTCGGATACGAGTAATCATGAAGCCTTTTTCGTTTTGAACCTTTTTACAAAATATCTGAAATTCAAAAATTGCATCACTTTTGTTTGATAAAAAGTAAACCCATGTAAAATGAGAGAAATCATCAACAATGACAAAAGCATAGAGTTTACCGCCAAGACTAGCGACTCTACTAGGACCAAATAAATCCATATGAATCAACTGCAAGGGTCTCGAAGTACTTACAGTGTTGATGGATTTAAAAGAAGACCTATGTGCTTTGTTCTTTTCACAGTCAACACATACCATGTCTCTCTTGAATGGAATTTCTGGGAGTCCTTTTACCAACTTCTTTGTGTTCAAGCGTGAGATAGTATCCATGTTTGCATGTCCTAGTCTCATGTGCCATAGCCAGCTTTCATTTTGATTGGCTACTAGACACCTTCCTGCATTATTAGTATTCTCCAAAAAGAATACATATATATTGTCTTCTCTAATCCCTTTATATATGGGATCACCAGATGACATATCATATATAGTACATTTATCTTTCACAAAATTGATGCCATAACCATTATCTGCCAAATGACTTATACTTAATAGGTTATGTTTCAATTCGGTTACTAGACAAACATCTTTTATTATAGGGTAAGGAGACATACCTACAGTGCCATTACCTATAATGTCACCTCTCAAGTTATTTCCGAAGGAGACATATCCTTCTTTCTTCATCGATAGCGTAGCGAATAAAGATGCATCACCAGTCATGTGTCGCGAACATCCGCTATCGAGGATCCATTTGCTTCTAGCATGAGAGGGTTGAGGGTCCACCTACAAAACAAGTAGATGAATCCTTTGGTACCCATTTTCTGAAGGGTCCATGCTGATTAGCTTTAGGTCTCCAGACTAAAGTATGGTTATCAACAAGTTTTCTTGCAAGACAATATTGTGATATGTGACCATGTGTACCACAATAAGTGCAAGTCAGTTTAGAACCAGATGAGGTTGAAACTGAGTTCACATGCTTGTTTGGTTTCTTGGAGAACCTATAAGTGAAAGCATGATGATATTCGTGTTTCTTATGTGCTCTCTTGTTTTTAGTCCTCTTAGGTGTATGCTTAGCATTAGGACTAAAATTAGGCTCTGTCACAGGCATTGCCTGTTTGCCTAACTTGATTTCTAACTTTTTAGAAATCGCAATTGACTCTTCATATTTAGCAGTCATAACTGAGAGTCTGTGTTCTGTTACTAAGTGCATTCTCTTCTCTGTGTCATACAGTTTTTGCATCTTACCATAATCTCTTTCTTTCTGTTGAATAGTGAGGATAGCCTCATGATAGTCTACCTTGAGTTTGGCTATCTCTTCCGTGTTACCGGTAGTAGACGTCTCTTTAATATCTTGAAGATGATTAGACAATCTAGCTATCTCGGCAGTGTGTGCCTTTATCTCTTTTCGAGATTGCTTATACTTGTCGAGCACTGTTTTGTGATCTTCAAGTAAATCGCTAAAGGCAGTCTCTAGTTCTTCAAAAGTAAAGTCATCAAACAGAGGATTAGATGATACCTTTTCGAATGCCATAAGACAAACATTTGCATTGCTGCAGGGTCTGTCTTCTTCTTCTGAGTCACTGGCATCACTCTCGTGCCAGATGCTTGTGTTGGCATACTTTCGGCCGGATGTGGATCTTCTGTTTGATCTTGACCGATCATATGGACTGCTCTAATAGGTAGCTGGACAGTCCTTCTTCATGTGCCCTGATTTCTTGCATCCGAAGCATATTGTCTCGTCTTCATTGCTTTCTTGGATGTCTTTCTTCTTTCTGCTTGTGAACTTTAGATATTTCTTGAAGTTCTTCACAAGTAAGGCACGTTCATCACCACTTGATGATTCTTCATCTGAGTCATTGCATGTTGATTTTCTTGCTTGAGCTTTGAAGGCGATAGTCTTTTCCTTTGGTGTGGCCTCTTCAAAGTCTTGCAAGTCGAGCTCATGAGTCATCAACTTGCCCATCAGTGTTTCTAGAGTCATCGTGGTGAGATCGTTTCCTTCAATGATTGCTGTGGCTTTTGGATTCCAGTTCTTTGTTAGAGCCCGTAGCACTTTCCTGATCTTCTCATGGTTGCTGTAATCTTTACCAAGAGATTGAAGGGGATTAGTTATATCAAGGAAACGAGTAAACATCTGTGTAATTGACTCACCAGGTTTCATTTTAAAAGATTCATATTCCTGAGTCAGTCTACTGATTTTGGATTTCTTGACTTGGGAAGTCCCTTCATGGGTTACCTCAAGGAGTTTCCAAATTTCATGAGACGTCTTGCAGGTAGAAACTCTATTGAACTCTGTTTTGTCAATTGCACAGAATAGTGCATTGATGGCTCGAGCATCAAGACTAGCCTTTGCTTTTTCAGCATCGGTGTACTTGTCATGCGACTTTTCCATAAGAATACCTTCAACCACTGTAGGTGGTGGTTTCTTATATCCATCAATGACTATTGACCATAAATCAAAATCTAGAGACTTCAGAAAGAAAGTCATACGTGTTTTCCAGTATGTATAGTTTGTTCCATCAAATAGGAGAGGTCTATTTGTGGATTGCCCTTCACCGTTGAATATAGATTTCACGGCTGCCATATATATACTCTCTAGGATATGTTATATAAGAATATAACCTGCTCTGATACCAATTGTAGGATCGTTGAGCACTTCTAGAGGGGGGGTGAATAGAGTGCGTGCGTGCAGCGGAAATAAAATCACCAAATTAAAAAATTGAACTATGGCAATGATGTAAGAGCAGTAAATAAAGATAAGAGAATCAAACTCAGTAACACAGCGATGTATACTGGTATCCCTCTGAGAGGACTAATCCAGTCTCGAGTACTCTTGCTCGATGTTAATCCACTAAAGGCACAAGCTTTAACTGAGTGCTTGCAACTCTTACACCACCGTGCTTGTTGACGAGTGCACGACCAACTCCAACACACACCGTGCTTGGTGACGAGCGCACGACCAGCTCCACAACAGGAATTGTTGTTGAAACTTGACGACCTCTTTACAACTCTGAATAACCAAAAGACTTCTAAATCAATCTGATAGTACTGGCTTTTGGCTAAGAGAAGTATAGGTGAGATTTGAAATTTTTAGAACACTTAGAAAACACTTGAGATAAAATAGAGAAGAGATGAAGAATGAATTGATGTTTTGAAATGAAAAGTTCTTCTCTATTTATAGGTGTTTTCACCAACCGAACTCGGGCAGAACTCGGGCAGAGTTCGGATGCAAATATCTCGCAATATAGACGTTGCTCGCAGATTTGGAGGCAATTGAAGTTTGAATACAAACTGACCGAACTCGGTCAGAGTTCGGGCCGAACTCGGGCCGAACTCGGCTAGGAGTTCTGTCAGGAGATATTGTCAATTCTTTTTACAAAAAAACAGTTTTGAAACATGTTTTTGGTAATTTGTAAAATCATTTGAAAAGGAATACTTTCGAAATATATTTTTGAAATATTTGTAATTCGAAAATATTAGGGATAAAAATAGGTTTAGAGAAAGGAGGATAATTTTAACCTTAAGCCAGTAATACCATACTTGATTTTACAAAGAAATTCCTAGACTCAATAAAGTGTAAAAATACAGAATAAAAGTAAAAAGGAGTCTTCAGAAATTTTGATGACTTTGACGCTTGAAATTTTGCAGCACATCATCCGTTGAATAAGATTTCATGTATCCTGAAATAGTTAGCAGCATTTTCTATATTTTGCATATGGACTAAAGTGTAAGTCGATTATCGAAATCGGGTGTGACCATGGAATGGGCCAACAGCTTCCGTGGGTACAGAGCTCCCAAAAATCGTCTTCCCGGCCCCTTTCGAAGGCCAGGCCATCCGGATCCCTTTCTCCTCCGAAGAGGTCTCCTCTCTCTCCCATAGCTTCGCGAAGACCTTCGTCCTGAAGTTCCAGTCCGGCTGCCCGAAGATTGCCTTAGTGCAAGAGGCTGTCGCCGGATGGGGGCTCACCTCTGCTTTCAAGGTCGTACCGCTAGACCCCAAACACTTGTTCCTCCACCTCTACTCGGATTATGACTTCTCTATAATGTGGGCCAAAGGCTCCACTTCCATAGGCAACCAGAGCGTCAGAATCACCAAATGTTTCCCTAACTTCAACCCTAAAGTCGTCTTGACCATTATATCGGCTTGGATCACCCTCCCCAACCTTCTCCTCTTATGTTTCACACCAGCAGCCCTCAAAAGGATCGCGAGCTCCTTCGGGCACTCGTGGCTATCGCGGAAGAAACCTGCAACCTTTCCAAAGGGAACTACACAAAGAAATGCGTGGAACTCGATCTGTCCACAGAATCACCAGAGCTAGTTCAGCTCGATCTCGGGGGAAGAATGCATTCACAGGTGCTAGTGTATGACAACAACATTATTTTTTGTAGGCACTGCCAGCTGAGAGGACACCTCACTAGGTTCTGCTATAAAGCCCACCCGGAGATCAAAAAGCAAGCCCACCGTAAGACACACTCCTTCAAGCCGGCCCAAGCCGCTCTATCAGCCCCCATCCTCCCTCTTCCCAACTCCTACCCCCAACTTACCGATAGCGAGAACTCCACCAGCCCCAGCATAATCCCCCCAATCAACCAGGAAATCATGCCCTACGATTCAACAACCATCCCTTTCTACAACCCGTTCGACATCCTCTCCCTCGCAGATGAAGAGCCTCCCCCGCCAATAGAGAACGAGCAGATCACAGATTAGCATACTTCAGCGGCAATACCACGGGTGGAGAGAGACGAGCGGAGGGAGGCCACCAGCCCGCACCCATCCCCCCTGGGGCAGAAGAACCCACTACGATCAAAGGCACCACCTCCAAGGACATCCTGGCCATCCTCGAAGCGGATGCAGCAGACAGATTCCAGCAAGCCAAGGAAGCAGGTCTCCTAGACCTAACCAACCCCCTCTGCATCCTTCAAGAAACAGAGACAGAAGATTCTCCTCAGATGGAGAGTTCAAAACTCATTATCAAAAAATAGAGCGAAGAAACTGTAGGCACCTCTACAGCAACACCGACAGCTCCCAAAAAATCCCATAACAAAAAGAGAAAAAAATACCAAAAAGGCCAAGATCATGACCACCAGATCGGCTGCGAAACTCCACAATCCCCCCATCCCCCTGCCCCCAATACTTAACATCCTTTCGTAGAATGTTTATGGGATTGCCAACAAACCCACCATGAACAGACTTATCAGCCTAAAGAAACTCCACCGGATCGACATCTTGATTATCATTGAACCCAGAGTTCCAAAAAAAAAACTCAAAGCATTCCAGCTTCAACTCAGCTTCCCATCTGCGATCGCCGGGTGCAACGATATCTGGATCTTCTTCATAGCTGACGTCAAATTTGGCTCTATCCAAGACTACAGACAGGCTCTTTCCTGCTTGGTTGAGCACCCCATTCTTCAGCACCGATCCCTTCTATCAGCAATGCATGGCAGTTACGACATCATCGAGTGCAAGAGGCTTTGGCACACCCTGACGGATACCAACCACCACCTCAACAACCTCCCGTGGATAGTGTTGCGACTTCAACACAATCTCTAGCAGAGAAGAGAAGTCTGGGGGCCGTCCCCCCTTTCAGCTATGACAGATTTTAACACCTTCATTTTTAATGCCCACATGCTCCCTATCTCTTTTTTCGACAACGCATTCACTTGGTGTAACATGCAGGAATGAGCCAGTCGTCAGTACTCTCGTCTCGATCGAGCACTGGTTAACAATCGCTGGGCTGACTTGGGTCTCATCTCTAACCTCTCCCACCTGAACACCACAGAATCGGATCACTCTCCTCTTTCTGATCGAGATCAGCAGTAATCACTATCACATCAAGAAAGCCTTTTGGTTCCTGGACTTCTGGAGCTCCACCCCTAATTCAAAAACATCGTAGCTACTGCTTGGAGCTCGGCCGATGACCCCGACCCCGTCGTTCGAGTTGCAGCTAAACTTAAAGCGACCAAGGGAGCACTTGCGACTTGGAGCAGGAACACCTTCGACAACATTTTCCAAGCTATCAAGTTGGCGGAAGATGACGTCACTCGAGCGGAGATTCTGTTCGCCACGGACAGGTCGTCGGAGAACCGTGCCGCCCTACATCTCACCAGAGCACTTCTCAAGTCTCGGCTGAAGATAGAAACAGAATTCTGGAAGCAGGAAGCCAGACTGGAATTGGGATGCAGAAGGAGACAAAACTTGAGCTTCTTTCACTCATGTGTTAGAGGCCGCAGACAACAGCTGATCCTGCACCAAATCGCTGATGACAACGACGGACTCCTCACGGATCATCGGAGCATTTAGTCAGCCGCCACTGATTTCTACTCCAAACTCTTCTCCAAAGATACCATACGCAAGGATGAGGAGTTCCTAGCCAAGATCCCCAACATGATCAACATCGAAGAGAACGAGCAACTTCTTACCCCCCCTCTACGGACGAAGTCAAGGTCGCCGTTTGGGCTCTGGACGAGCACAGCGCCCCTGGACCAGACGGTTTCTCCGGTGTCTTCTTCTGTGCTTGTTGGGACATCATCGAACACGACATCCATGAGGCCGCCATAGCCTTTTTTCAAGGAACGAGGTATCTAAAATCCATCTCTCGAGCCAACCTTATTCTCATCCCCAAAAAATACAACCCAGACACATTCAAGGACTTCCGTCCCATCAGCCTATGCACCTTTACCAATAAAATTATTTCAAAGATTATCGCAACTCGTATGTCCGCGCTTCTCCCCAAGATTATTTCAGAAGAGCAAAGCGGCTTCGTCCCGGGACGGAACATCACCGACAATATTCTCTTGGCTCAGGAGATGATCCCGTGCATGAAATTTCCCTCCAGGGGGGAATGTGGCTATTAAGCTTGACATGGAGAAAGCCTATGACCGTTTGGACTGATAATTCATGATTTGGGTGCTTAGGGCCTTCGGCTTCTCGGAATCGTGGATCGACGTTCTCTTCAAATCAATCAGCAACTCCTGGTTCTCCACCATAATCAACGGGAAAGTCGAGGGCTTCTTCAAAGCCAGTCGTGGGGTTAGGCAGGAAGACCTTCTATCCTCTACCATCTCATCATCGCGGCCGAAGCTCTTAGCAGAAATCTCAACAGCTTAGCCAACTCGTCCGGATTCTATCATTTCCACACTACCACCGGCTGCCCCATAATCGCTCATCTGGCCTACACTGACGACATCCTCATCTTTTCAGTAGGCAACATCGGGTCGGTGGAGGCGGTCCACAGAACGCTAGAGAGATACACCAGATGCTCCAGACAGCGGGTGAATTTCGGTAAGAGCGTCATCTTTACCCATCATAAAGCTGACAGGGACCACTCTGCCACCCTCTCCAATCTGACATCCTTTTCTACCGCCTATCCGCCGTTCACTTATCTCGGTTGTCCGCTGGTATACGGCAAATCTAACTCGGGCATCTTCGACGGCCTTGTGAGCAAAATTAGAAAGAAAATTGAGGGATGGCACAACGCTACCCTATCCCCGAGAGGCAAGATTATCCTGATCAAGCATGTTCTCTCCTCCATCCCCATATACACCCTAGCAGTCTGCTCCTCCCCCCCCAAAGAAGGTCCTATCCTCACTTGAGACCCTTTTCTCCAACTTCTTTTGGGGTCACATCGGCAGAAAGATAAGCACCACTGGGCCAGCTGGGACTCCATGGCCAAACCCACCAGCAAGGAAGGGCTGGGATTCGGCAGACTTGCGCATATTGTTGATGCTTGCTCCATGAAGCAGTGGTGGAAGCTCCGAACGGACAACTCGATCTGGTCCCGATTCATGAAGGCTAGGTATTTTTGGCATTCCCATCCAACGACGGCCACAGCCAACAACAGATCTTCAGCCAACTGGCGACGTATTCTCCTCGGTCGAAACCTCGCAGAACCCTTGATGAACACCAATACCTCAGATGATTCGGGAACGCTGCGGTGGCCCTTAAATTTTGGCAGAGAATTCACGTTAGCATTTGCCATAACGGTGATGAGAGGCACTGGAGAGACCAACCCCTTCTTCGCCCCCTACTGGCAGCCAACCATCCCCAACAAATGGTCCATTCTCATCTGGAGAGCACAGCGCAGAAAACTACCAACAAATGATGCCCTCACTTCCATCGGCTTCAGCCTCGCGTCGAGATGCCACTGCTGCCCCTCCCCTCAAAATAAAATCGAGGAACACGTTCTGCACTCCGGTGAACTCGCTTCCCAATTGTGGTCTCACCGCTCCATCAGATGGCCGTCGCACCAACAAGCTGGGGTCTTCAACGATCTTCTCGCCAACTGGGTGAACTCCAAAAGGCACCAGATCGTCGTAGCCGCCAGTATTTGGATATTATGGAAGAATCGGAACAAGTACAGATACGAAGGCCGCTTATTCAACTCCCCACAACTTTACAGAGAAGTCCGTAGACAAGTTCTCAAGGTCAGCAATCGTTGTACTCTTGCCCCGGGCGGGAACCAAAGGCTGATGCCTTAATTGATGGCCTGGAGGTTTTTGGTACGGTTCACTGCGCAGGCTCCGTCACTGACTGGCTTTCTTGTTTGTTTGGTTCTTTCTGCGCAAGTCGCACTTTCTTGTATAGGCTTCGGCATTTTGCGCCCTATACATCAATGAATTGGTCCTTGAAAAATTTATATATATATATATATATATATATATATATATATATATTCCTGATTATACTTTTTCTGGTTGGTCATGTTGACATGTGAGATGAGATACATCGAGTGTTGTATTGCATGCTAGGTGACCTTAAATTTTCTTGTTTAGTACTATTCCGTGCTAGAAGACTGACTGGACGTGTCGTGGATGCGAGATGGACAGTAACATTTGGAAGGGGAGGACGATTACTACTTGCGCGGGCCATGTTGTGCACTTACACTTTATATATATATATATATATATATAATATATATATATATATATATATATATATATATATATATATATATATTTATTTATTTATTTATTCGGAGAGGAGTCCTATTTTCTGAGTTACTGCCTCTCTTAGTTACCGTTGAGACTCTGACACGGTGCTACAACTATATGTATATTCCTGCCCTATTGCATTTACTTTGGAGATGCATGCGCTTGCGAACATCGTCCTCAAATTGTATTGCATATAGGTGGCTAGACATGATTAGTGTTAGCTGTCTCGGTATTTTCTGTTCATTCATGTTATTTATTATATTTCATTTCGGCATGTATAATATTATGTATCTTACTACGTCCCTCTGAGAACCTGGTGATCTCTCCAATTTATTGTTGGTTTCATTTTTAGGTTATTGTTGAGATCTGACATAGGCATAGTGGGAGCTATGTCTTTGGAATCTTCAGGTATCGTTAGTTGATGCCATCTATTCTGTTCTTCTTTAGTTATTTCCTTTCTTAGATCATAATATATTTAGTGTTGTGTATGATATTATTATGATTACATGGACACATGTTCTGATCTATACAGCTTATACGTATTTGAGTCAGAGTAGAGTCAGGTTAAATACGTAGCTGGCATGTTATTATATCCTAGTTCTATGTATTTTGGGACCGGACGTGACACCCTTCGAGCACTTTCACCCTCTGGAATAACAGGCTCCGGATTAGTCAACACGTAGTCCACATTTACGAGTTGAAGATTAAGGCTAACATTTCTCTTCCATATGTTCAAATTCTCTCCATTAAACTTCTCAAGTTGTTGAAACTTGTATCGAGAAGGTTTGCACGGTTGTTCTCCATCGGATATGGATCTTACTTTGAGATTGTTACACCCAAAATTGATCAATGATGGAATAACAAAGTCTATGAACAGTGGTTCTCGTAATCCCTTCTAAATACCCACTGGTTGATTCTGAAGTTGTAGTCGAGATCAGAGATTCACATAAAATTTCCTCGATTCCAACGAAGGACTATTTAGATGTATATCCCGATTTCAGCCAACAAATATATTGTTCTTCTTTGCAAATGCAGTTGCAACAAGACAAAATAGACTTCTTGTTCTTCCTTGCAATTGCAGTTGCAAACAGACAACATATTTCAACTTATAGAAGATGAAGAGGAAGAAGAGAAAAACAATTCTTCCTGGAGTGATAAAAGATCACCGTTGCTCAAGCAAGATTCTCCTGTTGCGATCTTCTCCCAGGAACTAGCAAGTTCACAAAGAACTTCTGAAACACTCGTAGTCAACTCTTTTGTGACTCGAATGGACTTCCTGGACTCAATGGACTCCCTTATCTTTTATTTTTGTGTGTCTCCAAAAGGAGGTCAGGGATTCTATTTTACAGATAGGGATGTAAACTGAACCTCTTCTCCTATCCGATGTGGGATTAAAATATCAACACTCAAAAAATAAGTTTGATATATTAGATCATCCCGCAATCAGCGGAGACCTGCGCCTGCCCGTACCTACACCCTGCATGCGCCCATGCATGCGCGACGTGCCACTTTGGGCCCTTGAGCCCGTATCCGAGTCCGAGCGATAAAAAATATACATGTTTTCTTTGAGGAGTTAATCATTTTTTCTTCTAGAAAAAAACCTCACATGGCACCCACATGTATTCCACCACACCCCATGTGCACACCTCAACACATGCAAAGCATTACATTGAGATACCCACTTGGTGGTGTAGTCGATGTGGGACTATTTTACACTAGTCCAAAGGCAAAAACCCCAATATTTGGTAATAGCATATTTGTGGGGTCCCAAATCTGATCAAATATTTGATTTGATTAGATTTGGATGTCATAAATTAATGCTGGACTATATTTTAGAATTTCTTATTACCTATGTAGGTTATCTCATTTTATAATAATTTTCTCATCCTATAATATATATATATATATATATATATATATATATATATATATATATATATATGGGTTGAAGGTGGAGGAAATAGAAAGAGCACATGGAGGAAATTCATGATACTTGTCCACAAGAGATCTAAAAAAATCCGTAAAAAAAATGGTCGAGGAGTCTCATTTAAGACATAACAAAGGAGTCACCTTCGTTCAGGAATTTCACTAAAGTGTCTCATCTAAGACAGATAAAGGAGTCGTCTTCGTTCAGGAAGATTACTACGGGTAGAGCGAGTGGTTTCAAGTTGTAATCTCTGTCTTTTCTTCCTAAGTGTAGTGAGGGGGTTGAACCTATTATGACAAAGGGTTCAACATAATTCTTTGGCAATCTTGTAATTTCACGTGAGTTTATACAGATTGAGATTTGTTCATGTGACATGGGACGTAGTCACCGACCATACACGTTGCCTTTATCTGTACTTGATGTTCGTTATACGAGAATTTGTTTTCTTAGGTGGGTTGACCTAAGTTTCTGCTGCAGAGTCGCAGTATCGAAGCGCTTGTAGAACATGTCGGATTTCCATTAATAACTTCAAACTATGTATAAAAAAATATCTATATGGAAGTACGGTAAGAATATTAAAATAATCCTATCAAATGTTTACTCTTTCGTTACTTTTTGAGGCTAAACCATGAGAATAAAATTCTTTTCACATTCTATTTGATTAAAAAAGAGAAACAAAACTTCAGTCAAATAAAAAAACAGAATAATTTGCCGACTTGTTATGAGCACATCGCTTCTCGAGACAAAGAGAATTGGAAATTTCGTTGTTGAAACTGAAAGAAATTCTGAAGATCTAAATTGTTTTTTCATGAATAAAAATTCACGACACTTGTCTGTATTCTGTGAATAAGCTGTTGCCAATGGGTGAGATATTAACTGACAAAGTTGGACTGCAGTCCTGGTGGAAAAAAAAAAAAATATTATATACTTAGCCCACCAGACCACTTAGGCCTCGTTTGGTTCGCGGAATCTTCCGGTTGGAAAAGGAAAGTGATTACTTTCCTATGTTTGGGTGCCCAAGGAATTGAGGAGGAAAGGAAAGTGATTTCCAATGGAAGAAAAATTAGGAGGAAAAGTGATTTCATCCATCCAAGGAAAGAATCACTTTCCCCATTGAAGTATTCACTTTCCTTTCCAAATTTCTTGGTATTACCAAACATCGGAAAGAAAATCAATAAAAATTAAAGTTTCCCAAAGAAAAAAAAAT
>JANAVB010009544.1:0-18173 GCA_029216955.1 Iris pallida
GACTCTTCATCAGGCAGCGTATGAGGTCCATACGACTCCTTCAAGGCAGCGTATGAGGTCCATACGACTCCTCATCAAGGCAGCGTATGAGGTCCATATGACTCCTCATCAAGGCACGTATGAGGTCCATACGACTCCTCATCAAGGCAGCGTATGAGGTCCATACGACTCCTCATCAAGGCAGCGTATGAGCCAGACTGCACTGCGCTAAAGAGCGGTGCAGCTCAGTGGCGCAAGCTAGAAAGCTCGCGCACACTGCTCACTGTCTTCTCCAAACAGCGAGACCTCCATGGTTTGAACCCAAAGCTTCAAAAGTCCATAACTTGGCCAAAATAAGTCCAAATCCAACTTTCCAAAGGTCAAAATTGGGTAGAATAAAATTCTCTACAACATGGAGCCATCAAAACTTGAAAATAAAGGAGTTTGCTAGATCAAAACCAAGAAGATCCAAAAATGGTTAAAACTTAGATCTACAAAAATTAAAGCTTCAAATGGAAATTTTCAAGTTCTAAACTAGTATAGAATGAAGAAGAACATATTTTGACAAATAATTTTGTAAGAAAATATCAACATTTATGGATCCATCTCTTGAGCAAGTTGGCACTTGCCTTGGTTGGTGGAGGAAAATAAATGAGAGGAAAAAAATGAGAAGAGAGAGAATGAGATGAGTTATTATATAGATCTTGAACCCAAGGGTTCATGATGAACCATTGGTGAACCAAAAATGGGTTACCCAAATGAGCCAAGACTGTAGGCCCAAATGCAAAAAATAAATTACGAAATAATATTTTATCGAATATTTTTGGGAAATGCATGAAGAAATACAGCATATAAATATCGTATAAATTCAAGGTAAATACAATTTATCGGTTTACGTATTAAAATACGTATTCCAGGATCGGGAGTGATAAATTTCTAGATTTATTATTTTATTTTGCGACACCTAGGTAGAAATGAAGAACCATTGGAGAGTATTGTTTTTTGTTTGTACAATTTCTAGGTAGAAACTCTTACAACTAGGATATAAATCTCAAAGTACAACCAAGTAGGATAGAAACCCAATTGTAGAAATCACCATTGGAGAGGGCCTTATACTCCAGGGAAATCAAATATTGTTGCGCATCCTTTAGCCTCAGACTCTACTCAGCCTATATCAAATTGGCTCCTCGAAGAGATAGGGCTAATGTAACTTTTGCTGTAAAGTGTCACGCCCCGACCCGGAATCACCCGAATCATCGTCCTCGTAGGGGGCGTGATGCCGTACGAGCCTGGAGTTGCGCTCGTGCAAGGCAAGATGACAAGTTCTCAAATGGTTATCTTTTGATTCGATATTAAAAACGAAAGAAACAGAGTATACGAAACAATTCTCTTATTGATATCTGAAACTGAGATTACAATGGCTTTCGATAGCCTAACAATATATACCAGATTGGCTACAACACTCAGGTTTTCTCTTGCCCACAATGGATTTCACCATTCCATACATCATGTCTTCTATATCTCGGCCGCATCAATCCAGCTGCGTAGTCCGAGCGTCAATGCGATCGCACGCTTCAATGCGCTTCGTATTCCAAGCCTCACACATTCAAGCAATGCTTCGCCGCGAGCAATCCATTCCTGCACCCTGCATGAAGCTGGTGGGGGATAGTACATTCGTCCTCACATGTATTGAAGCAAAGACCTTCTTTCCAAACCGACATTTTAATATTTACGTTGAATCATGCAACTTAGCTTATGGTCTTGCTATGTTCTCCTTAGGGTCAATTTTATGGCATATTGAAAGCGTAAAGCATGTTATCATAGCATGTTATCGAATTGAATGTACAAGCAAGCAATCTGTGTTTACTTCGTGGCGCAACTTACCAAGTCGACGTACTCGCCCTTGCACCGATGCAAGGTGAATACGTCGCATTCCTTCCCTGTCATGTTATACGTGCATCTCTAAGTAGGATCTCTATGCGGGACGCATATGCACCTGCACTTTCAATCCATCGTTCCTTAACTATATGAGGACCGTTGGCGTATCCGTACCGGAATGGACTAAAGGAGTTCCTTTCTTTTCCTTCTTTTTTTCAATATTTGGTCGGGCTGCCGGCGTTTCACGGGTTGGGTCACATCCCAACAACCGAAACGTTCCCTCTGCGTACCATCATTGTAACTTTTCCATCTTGTTTAAGGATGTGCCTACAAAGATTATTCGATTTCCTCCTAGGCCAAGCGGTTCCGCGCATCCGGCATTTAACCGTTTGGGGGAAACACCCGTGCATGGGAGATATCATATTTTATCTCTCGTCCATTCCAATCGACCATGCAACGCCCTTATCATTCAAGCAATTAAATTCAAACAACCAAACATAGTCTTGAGTCCGAGACTCAGACTTTATCATCTCGCGTCTCTTCCATTAACTTTTTGTGTTCTTACATTTCATACTTCGTTTCAATGATTCAATGGCATCGTGCCTAACTCAATGCTCGTCAACCGAACGACCCGAAGGTCTTGAACACCTTTCGAGGCACCATGTCATATCCGACAGTTCTACCACATTCATGCCATAACTGTATTCCCTCGTAACGAAGCCAGCTTTTATTATTCCGTGCACGTAGGCACGTTTCGACCGTATCCCCATGTTCTATAACTTAGCATTCAATGTTCGGGGCTTGCGCGCTAGGGCGCTCGCCTATTGTCTTTCAATGTTCAAGCCGTCTAACTCGTGCGCGAAGGCACGGTATGGTTCGTGCACTAAGGTACTCGCCGAGTACAGTTATCCCATGTTCTTACGGCTTGCGCATCAAGGCGCTCGTCTTTGCGATATCCAATGTCCCATAGCGACTCGTGCATATTGATGCACGTTTCATTTCAATTGTTCTAACTTAGTGTTCGACTCATATAATTTATCTCCGATCGGACCACGTCCGTGGCATCGATAGGTTAACTTAGCATACAATGATATATTTGACTTCTCGAATGAAGGAGTAAAAAGAAGTCAATCCTCCCACCTTGAGTCGATTGCCTTCGTCGTTTCGCCGAGCCGATGCGGCTCGATTCCCTAACTTCGTTACACGGCCACTCTCCTGACTTAGCCATTCGAGCACTTCGTGCTTCATTGAATCATACGTCCGATTTGCCTTAGCGTGCCCAAGTCTTAGCCCGTCGCAAGGCGACGATTTGATTTCGCGGACCCCTTACTAAATATTTCAAAAGATCGACCTCTAATATTTTCACGTCAAAGTATAACCTGCACACGAAACCAACTAAAATCAATACTTGCATCGATTCGGACTTGCGCCTTGGTCGATTCGATTTCTTAGAATCTTCGAGCCGATTCAACGCACTCATCCTTCGGGACAACGCGGCGCTTCGCATCGATTCAACTTTATGCATTCTTTCGGGACAAGGCAACTCTTCGCATCAACTTAGTTTGATGCATTGCTCGGGACAACTTAACTCTCGTATCGTTTTGCATTGATACATTTCTTTGCGTCAACGTGACTCGTTGAGTCAACGCTTCAGCGTAATGCACCGTGCGGAGCGGGCATTACATAAAGTCATATCCATTTCAAAAAAACAAACGAAAAAGACATGAATATTATCTTCTGCAACTTCTTTCTTGTATGCGGCATAAAAAGTAACGAAGGGTTTCTAATTAAAATTATTAGTTGATTCTTGTTTTCTCGTGGACAAATGAAGAAGTAGTTGTCTTTCAAAATAGGTTATAATAATCACAATATAGTGAATTAGATCATTACTGGTACTGATGGTGTGTGCCTTCCCTGTAGTTTATTACACAAACAAATAATAAAGTAGAACATGTATTGTTTAATTAACCATTACAACCTATTTATTATTTTCCTTCTCATATTGGCACAAAAAGCAACTTCTACTTACAACCCAATACCTAATTACGAAACGTCATGAAACAAAATGACCGTTAAGTACATAAAAGAACAACCAAACACAATTTATTAGGAGGCATGTGTATATATACAACTATGCTATTTGGTTCCCAAAATATTTTGGTGATGCCATCTCCCATTATGTGGCATCTGACATGCAGCTGCATAACAGCTGACATGCAAATTTTAAACCAAAAAATTAATTATCCAATTTTTTAATGTTAATGTTAATGTTAATGTACATATTAATATTAATGTTAATGTTAATTTTAATTTAATATTAATTTTAATGTTAAGTTAATCTTAATGTCAATTATCATGTTAATTTAATATTAATTTAATGTTAAATTAATATTAATTTTAATTTTAATGTTAAATTCTGCCATGTTAGCTGTCATGTCAGTAACCATGTCACATGTCACATAATGGAAGATGACATTATCCAAATATTTGGAAGCAAAATAGCATTTTTGGTATATATATGCCATGACGATCAAAGAGAAATACAAGCAAGCAAGCAATACATAGATAGATATCTGACTCGCATCCATGATGATTTTTATTAACACACATCTTAACTTACTCGACACAGAACCACCACGTACCACACCAGTTAACAACAATAATGGACGATAAACCAGAGCATGTTTGGTAACAAACAATAGGTCGTCTGCAACATGAGAATAAGGACTCAGTCACTCAGGGGAACGACAGCAGCAGCTTTCGGGGATACACGGTCGAAGTGCTCGACCAGAACATCTTTGAGAAGCGGTCGCGTCGCAGTACTCAGAAGTAAAGGGTTGGAGGTGGAGAGGAGGAGAAGGACAAGTGGGAGAATGATAATGCCGTCAGAAAATGCCCACACATGCTTTTCTGTTTGTTCATTTCTGTACATTACAAATGGATGTTGTTTTTATGTTTGTGCCCTTAGATTTTGTTTTGCCTCTGTTTATCAATAATACTAACGAAGAAACAAGCAAATACCGATTGGATCTATAATGGACTACATATGTTATAATCAGCACGCAAATACCATTCTGTTCGGCAGCAACCTTCTCATTCGACAACCAACCCCATCAAAACTCTGGCCACTATATTTTATATGTTGGCGTTTTTCACTTTTCTTTAGCAACTTTTAGTTCCACATTGGAAAACAATCATGGTGTATATCTCAATATGTAGCTATGCTTGTGTCGGAATATGCACATAGCGTGAGGTGGCCCATGTGGGTTGATTTCCCTGGAGGGTTAAGTCTAAATCACAAGGAACAAACATGTGTTTTGTCACTCACTTTGGGAATCCATAGGAGCTAAACCCGTAACGGCTCGGATTCGTGCGTAAGCGCGCGAATACGTGCCAACGCATGTGCGACGCTATGCTGCATGGCCGGCTATGCGCCTAAGCGGCTAGGTGCATACACATGGTTGCGTTTGCTGTTGCCAGCTGTCATGTCAGCTGCCAGTGTGCGGCGTGGGCAGTACAGGCGGCGTGTACTGTGTGGGCGGCGCATGCGGCTTGACAGCGTACACATGGTTTCTTTGGGCACATACACATGGTTGCTTTCGGCGTTGTCAGCTATCAGTGTGCGGCGTGGGCAGTACTGCAGGCGGTGCGTACTGCATGGGTAGTGCATGCGGCTGATAACGTGCGATGTGGACGCCGCAAGGCATGCTACTGTGTCGATGCATAGACTCGAATTTTATGAGATTTGGTCGTCCTGCGCGCATAGGTGCTAGCCTGCTCTAAATAAATAGAGAATCACCTCCTCCATTTGAAGATGAGAAGAGAGAGAAGCCACAAAATTCCACTCGAGAAAGTCTATGCACCTTCTGCAGCAGCAGCTAGGTCTATGCTCGTATAGAGATTTTCTTGCTCATTTCGAGTTCCAAAATCTTTCCAAAGGTGACGAAGAACATTCCAGAGGTTCATGTTTGAACTTGCTGGTTCGTGGGGAACAGATCGCGTATAGGGCGAATCTTGCTATGAGCACTGGTGATTTTTTTTACCCTAGCAACGTGATTTCCTTTGTGTTTCTCGTTCTATCTCATTTTAGTGTCTGTGAACGTAAAGAGAAGAACACGTTTACACGTTGTAGTACTTTGCATTTTCTTGGAGTCAGTTTATAACATTTTCATAGTGCTTCATTTGAGTTGGCTAGAGTGCAGACTTTGTGTCTTACTAAGACTCAACGCCTTCCTAGGATCTCTCCACTCTTTAGATCTGTCTTCGGGATCAACAATCTGAAAGCAAGATCACAAAAAAAGATGGGAGTCCAACCTTTCAAACCTTCTCGATACAAGTTTTCAAAAACTTGAGAAGTTTGATGGTGAACACTACATCATTTGGAAGAGAAATATTTTCTTGAATCTTCAACTTGTCAATGTTGGCAGTGTTGACCGATCCAGAATCTACCAATCCCAAAGATGAAGGTGAACTTGCTATCGGTATTGCTACGATCGAGCATGCCAAGTGCAAGAAAAACAACAACGTCTACAGGCTATTGGTTCCAAAAGTCATGGACGACTAGATGGAGGAGTCCTACAGCAAGAAGGAGAACGCAAGTGATGTATGAGAATCTCTTGAGAAGCACTACAAGATTGACGAGAAGATGTCCAAAATTTATCTCGTTGAAAAGTTCTTTACCATGCATTTTGAAGATGGAAAGACGATGATGCCACAAGTTAAAGAACTTCTGAAATTGCACATGAAGCTCAAGGAAGTGGGCATGAAATAAGAAGACAAGTTCATGGTGGGTGTGATAGTCACCAAACTTCCTCCATGATGGATCACTTTCAAGACTGACATGTACCACAAGAAGATGGAAATCTTGCTCGAAAATCTCCTACACTAAATTCATATTGAAGATGAAGCCAGAGGATAGCAGACGATGGACTCCTTGACCAAGAAGTTGGCCAAGGCTAACACGGTGCAGTCTGGTGATCACAAAGGGAAGCAGAAAATCTCCATTCAAGAACAAAAATAATGATGTTAACCAGCCGACGGTTAAATCTGCTCTTTTCAAGCCTAAGCCAGATGTGACTTTCTATGACTGTGGCAAGAATGACCATTACAAGAAGGATGGTAGGTCCAAGCCCAAGCCAAAAACACAAGATGAGCTTAACCTGATTGCTATTATTATGGAGGTTGAACCATATGGGGTGGACGCTGACTGGTGGGTGGACATTGGTGCATCTTGCCACGTGTGCTCGAGGAAGAAATTGTTCACCAAATATGAGCCTACTTATGAGAAGGTTTCGATGGTGAACAAGACTCAAGCTGAAGTTTAGGGGATCGTAAAAGTGGTGCTGAAGCTGACTTCGGGAAAGTCACATACACTGGAGAACAGTAATGCATGTACCGATGATGCCAAGAACCTAATCTTAGAGAGTCTACTGTGCAAGGCGGGCTTGAAGATGTACATCAATGTTGGTCAGATGGTGATGTCCTACAAAGGAGCTTACTTCGTCAAAGCCTTTTGTACTAAAGGAATGTTTAAGCAACTTGTAACTTCTGAAAGTATTAATGTAGTTGCTTCTTCTGGTTATTCTCTTGAGTTATGGCATAATAGACTAGGACATATGCATTGTAAAAGGATTAAAAAAAATGTCTAGTCTAGGCCTTATCACCAAATGTGGGGATAAGAAGTTGGAGAAATGTGAAATTTGTGCGCAGACAAAAAATTGTCAGGAAGTCGTTCAAAAGAGTGACCAACAGCATAGATCTTCTGGAGTTGGTGTACTCCTATATCTGTGACTTCAAGCAATTCTCCACGAAAGCCAAGGTAAAATATTTTGTTACTTTCATCGATGATTTCTCGAAGTATGAATTTGTATATATTCTCAAATCGAAAGATGACATTTGAGAAGTTCAAGGACTTCAAGGCTCAAGTTGAACGTCAAACCGTTCAACAACTCAAGAGACTTAGAAGTGATCGAGACAGAGAGTATCGTTCTTTAGAATTTACATCGTTCTTTAAAGAACATGAAATTGTCAACAAAATGATCGCTCTGTATTCTCCCTAATCTAATGGAGTTGCAGAAAGGAAGAATAGGATATAGATAGAGATGATGAATTCTACACTCTTAGCGGCAGTACATCCAAAATTTTACTGGGGAGACGCTGTGCTTATGGCTACATTCATTATGAATAGAGTGTTGTTTGCGACATATGGTATTACTTCTCATGAACTCTGGTTCAAGTTCAGACCCAACTTGAATGTCATTCGAGTGTGGGAGTGTTTGGCATACATGTAGCTTTCGGACATCAAAATTCAGAAGCTAGGGACGAGGACCACGAAGACTATTTTCTAGGCTATGCTGATAAGAGTGATGCTCGGAGGATCCTTGATACTAAAACCAATCATATCATTGAATCTCATGGGGCTGAGTTCTTTGAAGGTAAGTTTGCTAAGGACAAGAACATTGTTCTAGTGGATGTTCTGAAAAATATTGTTAGTACCGAAGAAGCAAGTACTTCCAAAGAAGGTGCAACAAAGCGAGTGAGGAAGCCGAAAAATTTTAGGGGTGACTTTATTACCTATAATGTGGAACCTAATCTGTTTACCTATGATGAGGCAATAAAGACCAAAGATGCTATTTTCTGGAAAGATGCAGTCAATGACGAGTTTGACTTCATAACTTTAAATAATATATGGAAGTTGGTCAATCTACCTTTAGAAGCTAAACTCATCGGGTGCAAATGAATCTTCTAGAAGAAGATGAGGACTGATGGAACTGTTGATAAGTTTAAAGCCAGGTTAGTTGCCAAGGAATTTTTGAGAAGCAGAGTATTGACTACTTTGACACGTATGCTCCCATGGCGAGGATGACTACTATCAGAATAGTGATTGCCATGGCTGCTATCCATAAACCGATTATTCATCATATGGATGTGATGACAACATTCCTGAATGGAGAACTGACAGAAAAAAATTTACATGTAACAACCAGTAGGATTTTTCATCAATGGTCTTCAAGACAAATTCTACAAGTTGGTAAAATCTCTGTACGGCCTGAAGTAAGCTCCTAAACTGTGGTATGAGAAGTTTAACAAAGTTATCAGGTCAAACGGCTACAGGGTCAGTGAGACAGATAAGTGTATTTACACCAAATTTACTGAGGGCAGAAGGGTGATCGTTTGTATGTACGTGGACAACATGATGATCCTGGGTAAGGAACTAGAATGTGTCACAAAGATGAATCAGTTTCCAATACCATTTCCCTTAAATCCATGTTGGACTTACATCTGCTGCTATAGCAGATACAACTGCCCCTACCTAGCAATAACATGTACACTGCCATACTCCCTTAACCTGCATTGATGCTATGCAATTCCCTTACCTACAGATACTAACATCTTAATCCACTTGACTATATATCACCCCCCATGTACTAATACATACCTGGTCTGATACAAGCCCGATGTCCTTGCAGTTGTTATTCAAACAGCAGGTGTTGTCCCTACATCCTTTCCTTACTGTACATATTCCTAAGTCCCATCCAATTGTACATCAAACCACCCATCTAGGTGAATTTCCTACACCTATATTGGACAAGGTCTGATACTCACCAATAACCTTTCTTTCTTCCTTCATGTATGCATCTAAGACTGACACCATACCCCCCTACATCTGTGTGATGCTAATCCTCTGCAAGGATAGTATTCTTTCTACCTTTAATACAATTTCTTGGGTACCTACTCTCTATTACAACCTAGAGGGAACACACGCGTGTGAATTGCCTATCTGTAGTTACTAACATGGTACCCTTTTTGTACCTACACGCACACAGGATCTTTATTAACAGGTTTTTACTTGTAACCTACAAGGCAAGGTACCCATAAGATCACTTAGGATATCCAATTGATACCTGCCAATATATTACAGTATTGGGTCCCCTATTTCGTATATGATCCCTAGATTAAATCACAAGGAACAAACCTTTATTTTGTCACTCACTTTGGAAATCCATATGAACCAAGCCACGTAGGGGCTTAGCGACTCGGACTCGGACTCGAACTCGGACGAAGAGCGAAGGGCACAAAGTGGAGCTTTGATGGAGCACTTTGTATTTAGCACGTCAGCATTATTGTATGACTCTCATGCGCTCCGTTTATGCACGAGTTGCATGCATGGTTGCTACCTCGGGTGCATGCGTGGTCACATGCTTGGGGCATATGTGCGGCTTTGTGCCAGCTATGTGCGTGAATATGTGCGGCTGTGCAGGCGCATAATCGATGCTATGCGGCATGACGTCTAGGCGTCTACGCGTCCAGGCGCCTTAGCGGCCATGTGCAAATGCGCCTAAGTGGCCATGCACACATATGCGGCCATGTGCCTAAGCGGTCATGCACATATGCGACATTGCGCTATGCGGCTAGGTGCTATGTGTAGTGCTCCGACCCGCAAGATGCCTTATGATGGATGGTTGGTTCGATGAAGCCTTGTTGGACTTGGAATTATGCGAAGGATCGCTTGGAAGGCTATGCGATCGTGGCGGGAATCTTCCTATGATGTGAGTAGTGTTGAACCCTTCAAAGATCCTTTAGCTTTACGCTTAAAATAAGGATGAATATGCTATATTTCTTGTTGAGTTTGCTCAATAACACCTTGCATGGAATTTGGAAAGATAATGAAAGATAATAATCACCTGAACGTAAACTATTGTGGCTAAATGAGTTGTATGCTTGTGCGATGTTGCGATGAATTACATGACAGGTGAAGGCAAAGTCCCAAATAATTGGACGGTGAGTATATCGAGCTTTGGCTCGATGAATAGTTGGTAACACATATGTTAAGACCCAAGAGCTGGGTAGTGAGTATGCTTGAATTGCATTCAAATGAATATATGCTAAAACAGATACTAAGTCCCAGGAATTGGACGGTGAGTACATTGAGTTGGTTAGAAAGATGTATGGTATCAAAGATGTGGCAAGGCATTGGGTAACAACATTCTATTATCATGTGCCGATGTAGAATGTTGATTACGCCAAGACCCTGGATTGGGCAGATGATAATGTGAGCATTGGCTCAAGGCAAGATGGCAAGATGGCAATATGAATGAGAATGATGGATGAATTACTTAGTTTTTCTTATCATGCATTATATATTTTCTTCTTAGATAAGTTGCATATAGTTGCATGGTCATGGACAACTTGTCGACAAGGTGGTTTCTCGAACGGTATTCCTGGGCCATGGAACCCGGTTCGTCCTGGGGAAACCAATGCTGAAGTAGTAGCACGGTATACAGGACTTGCAGTGGGGCTAGCTACCTGCACTGGCAAGGGCGCTGTATACTTGTAAGTAGGTCCAAGATGGCGTGTCGCCAGTGACCTTCTTATAGATAGGTCCGGTGCTAATTATGTCTTATGCAGGCAGAGTTAGTTATTACTCAAATACATGGAAGGATGTCGGCTATTGGTAAGAATCACCTGAATGGTGATATTTATATTGAATCATGATATTGTTCCTAACAATGTCTTGTGCAGGCAGAGTAAGTATTATAAATGTACAGGGATGGCTACACGACCGTGGGTAAGAATCACCAAAGGGTGATAACAGTATGCTTTAAATTATGTTGGCTATGAGATTTGTATGCTTTACTTCTTGTCGGCTATAACATGAAATTGACCCTAAGGCAACGAGAAAGACCGCTGTTAATAATGTTCTGTAACATGATTACTTAGTGTTGCCTTCTTAGGTGAGTTGGACCAGCACCGCTCGCCAGTACATTGATGATGTACTGACCCACGTTGTGGGCAATATTACAGGTGTATGCTTGGGGGAAATCCTGTAAATCAGTACTTGGCATCGATGAATCGGATGGGTGTGCAGAAGCTCTTCTTTCAAGATGATGTCTTCTGCTATACGGGACATAATATATAGAATAGTGTAATTCAGTTGTACCAGTGAGATTGTAGCCATATTGGTAAGTTCATTGTAAAGAAGTCGGTATATTCATTTGTACCCTAAAGGACAAGTGTATACATTCAGTTGTACCAGTGAGATTGTAGCCATATTGGTAAGTTCATTGTAAAGAAGTCGGTATATTCATTTGTACCCTAAAGGGCAAGTGTATACATTCAGTTGATTATTCAAGAGTCTTGTAATCAATTGTAAACTCTGTATTCTGCTGCAAGTCTTGTAATCCTTCACGATTATCAATAAAGAGATACATTTCTTTATATCTTGTGTGACTTCAATTTATCTGCTTGGTTTTACTGCGTTGTCGATATTTTTTGAGAAATACCAGGAACTGTAATGGTTTTGCCTTGTACAAGTGCAATCTAGACTTGTACGGCATCATGTCCAGTGGCTAGTTTTCGATCCTCCGAGATCGGGGCGTGATACTATGCGCTAGGCGCATACACATGGTTGCTTTCGATGATGTCAGTTATTAGTGTGTGATGTGGGCAGTACAGGATGCGTGTACTACATGGGCGACACATGCGATTGACAGTGTGCGGCGTGGGTGGCGCAGACAGTGCTGTCAGTGCACGGTATGCTGTCGTGTCAGCACATGGACCCAAATTTTATAGAATTTGGTCGGCATATGCATATGTGCGCATGTGCTTCCATATACGCACATAGGTGCCAGCCTGTTCTATAAATAGAGCATCACCTGTTGCATTTGAAGATGAGAAGAGAGAGAAAGTGAGGGCTGTAATACCCCGTTCCACATGAAGGCATTTAGTTTGCTTGTTGTATTTGATCAGAATGATGGACAGTGACTTGTGTTGAAAATTAAGAGATTTATATTGATGTAGCCTTCTCATTTGGCCGAATGGGATGAGTTATGGAACATAGCTCGCTAGCATGGCTATATCAATGAGGAATATCGTGCTTTGTGTCAAATCATCTTTGAAGGACCCGTTGAGCATATATGTGATCGAAACAAGGAAGACCCTTTGTGCAAGTGAGTGGAACTGTCCCTTCTCCTCTACTCTTTTCTGCTTAATAAAATAGATTATTGTGTTGTTATGCCATGTCCCTAAAATTTTCTATTACTTAGTTGCTATATAGGATGATGATGCTTAAGTTAAATAATGTTGAAATGAATAACACAATTGAACTGCTAATGTGAATTGACGCCTGAGAATGAATTGATAATACTGCTCATGTTAATGCTGTAAAAAGGAATGAGACACTTGAATCATGGATACTCTATGTAACTATTGCAAAGACATAAAATGTTGTCTGTTTTCTATAAGCAATGAAATGAATAATGAATGTCCCTACGAGAAATGAAATGTTATTTGTTCCTTATTGAAAGGAATGATGTGAGAAATGTTGTAATGAAATGAGAATATGAAATAATGATGCTTGGGATCGATGAGATCACCAAGTGTGGAAATAATGTGAATGATGGAAATGATTAGTCATTGAATATAGCTTGGATTTAAGATAAGATGATGAACTGTTGGCTTTGCTTACTTTCAGTTGTTTACCATGCATTTTGTGTTTATCAAGTCGGATACACATTCGCATGGTCATGGATGTACTTGTGCACGAGTCTGAGTAAGTTTCCACGAATGGTACTTGGGGTACTGGGACCTATTCGACCTGGGAGAAAACATTAGCGTGCTTTGGTGGCATGATATATTGCGAGACCTCCAGTTGGGCTTACAACCTAGGCTGATAGGGCGCATCGCAATATGGATGATTGCGGACCTTCAATGGGCTTGCTACTCACGCGAAGGGTGAACTTAAATCGAGTTGAAAAAGTCCTTTATGGTACAGTTTCACCAACGACAACTAATCAAATGCATGCTAATAAATGTCTTGTGCAGACAGAGTAAGTATATCATTTATCATGTATTTTATGCAGGTACGAGAAAGTCGACTATCGATAAGAAATTACTAAAAAATGATATGTTTATCATACATGTTAATTCAACTTGACTGTTTAACATATTAATCTCAATGATGCTACAACGTTGCCTTACTATATTTAAAATATTCGGATGATGTTTCGAAGGCATTTAATATGTGTTGTCGAACTATTTATATGACACCTATAAGGTGTCATGACATTAATGACCTTATCATTTTCATGTTTAGATGACACATAAAAAGTGTCATAGAAATTATCTATGGCATTTATTAACAGTCATAGAATACTTTAAGATGACACTTATAAAGTGTCATAATATTGACTACTCAGCTGTCATTGACGAATGTTAAGATGACACCAATAAAGTGTCGTCAATTAAGTATTACACGACATTAAAAAAGTGTCATCATAAAGTTATTACATGACACTTTTGTAATGCCATTGAAATCCAAAAACTTTCTATGATACCCCTCTAGGCAGCACTTGAAAAGTGTCATAAAAAGTCATCAACGACACTTTTTGAGTGTCATTAAAACACATTTTTGTTTTAGTGAATAGAATACTGCTATAACATACTTACATGCTTCATTATGATACTGTACATGAACTGTAAACTGATGCTAGGCCCAAATAGAAAGATCACTCTTAATAATATTTGCTCACATGACTACTTAGTGTTGGTTTAGGCGAGTGGGCTGGTTCTGTTCACCAGTACATGACAATGTACTGACCCACGTTGTGGGCATCCTTTTTAGATGCTCGTGCTTAGGAAGTTCAGTACACAAAGATTGGCATTGATTAGTCCCGAGGCATCGAAGATTTATTGGGCATGCGGAAGCTCTCCCTGTAAAAGATAATATTTTTTGTTTATAAAGGGCATAATGTATGAAACATTATATATTTGTTGTACCAGTGAGTTGTAACCCAAGTCGACATATCCAATTGTAAGTCAATGTGTCAAGTATGAAATATACGCCTAGATGGCATGTGTTTTAGTTGGCTATCAAGTGTAATATGAGTTGTGTTGTAAGCTTTGTATTCTACTACAAGTCCTTGTACCTCATTTCACTTATCAATAAAGAGAACATATTTCTACATACCTTATTGTGACTTCAAGTTATCTGCTTATTTTTGTTGCTATGAGTCAATAAGGTATTCTTTTCAATAAGAGAGAGATATCATTATTATCTTCAATTTTTTTGCTTGTGCCGCTGCGATGTATTCCTAATTTAAAGATTATCAATTGTGCACCGTCTTTGCCTTGTACAAGTAATTTAGACTTGTACGGTATTACCCCCCATGCGAGAATGATCGGTTTCCAGAGATAAAAGCGATGACGAATGACTCTACAGAATCGGAACGTGACAAGGGCCACAAAGTTCCACTATAGAAAGTCTATCTTCTGCAGCAGCAGCTAAATCTATGCGCACATAGAACTTTTCTTGCTCATTTTGAGTTACAAAGTCTTTCCAAAGGTGACGAAGAGCGTTTCAGAGTTTCATTCTTAAACTTGTTGGTTCCTGGGGATAGACAGCGTATAGGACGAATCTTACTTTGAGCACCGATGACTTGTTCACCCCAGCAAGGAGATTTCCTTTGTGTTTCTTATTCTATTTCATTGTAGTGTCAGCGAACGTAAAGAGAAGAACACGTTTACACATTGTTGTTGTATTTAGCATTTTCTTGAAGTTAGTTTTTTACATTTTCTTAGTGCTTTATTTAAATTGGCTAGAGTGCAGATTGTGTGTCTTTTGAAGACTATATGCCTTCCTTGGGTCTCTCCACTCTTTAGATCTGTCTTCAGGACCAACATTTTAAACTCGTGCTCTTGGTAGTACTCCTTCAAAAGCCTCTGACGAAGTCTTCCAACAAGGGAGCAAGAGAGAAGAGAGATTAGTCAGCTTGAGATGGCTGATTGGAGTATATATAGAACGGAGTATGGGTAAGTGATAGACAAAGCTAGGTGCATGCACGTAGTATAACCTTCTCAACTGCTACCCCTGGTCTTAGGAAATCACAGACTCATTCAGAAGCCAATGCCCTAATGTTATCGATGGGAGCACATCATGAAAATGATTTTGACAGGTGTGTGCATGCATGCAGAAATTTGGAATCAAGAATAATTTATCGTAGATAATATTTACAAAATTGTGGTGATGAAAATAAAAGATAACACTGAACCACGAATAATCCATGAATGTTAAAAATGATATAGAAAGATGTGATTCTCTAGAAGAGAAGATCTTCTGAAGAGATAATCTCCCGGAGATAATCATAAAATGAGCTATATTGGACTAAAATCATCCGGAAGAATGTGATATTATAGACTCATAAAATATCTGTTTAGGATATGATATGATGATGATCACAAATGTCAGTATATTCACAAAGAAAATTCATGAATGGTTTGTTAAAACGGTCGTCTATATACATGACAATATCAACTGAAGAGATGGAAAATGCGGCCTTAAGAGGAGATCTCCAGAAGAAAGATCACCTAAAGAGATAATATCATTGAGAGATAAATCTCTCGAAAAGATAAATCTCTAGAAGAGATCTTATGAAGATCAGATCTCCCGAAAAAATCTCCTGAAAAAAATTAATATGAGCATATGTCATTCACTCACTATAATAGAGTGGTGTGGTCAATGGGAGAACTAAATGTATTTTGGGGGTTGATTTATCATTTAAATTGATGTAAGAAATAAATGTAATATCTTTTTGGGGAGAGCCTCATGCAGATGCAACCATCCGAAGATGCTAATGGAAGCATCTTGAAACATGCAGTATTTGCGCGTTGTACTCTTTTCCTTTGATGAGGTTTTCTTTTCACTGGATTTTTCCGTCAAAAGACTTTTAACGAGTAGTGTAAGTCGCGCCCAATTGAATTTCTGAAGAATATTATTGTACTATTTTCTTTTACTATAGTTTTTTTTTCCTAAAGATGGATTTATTCTTTTACTAATGGAGTTATTCTTTTACTAATGGAGGCATCCCAAAATAAAATTTGAATCTTATCTTCTCCAACTTCTTTCTCATGCATGAAAATGATAACCGATTGTATGAGGTAATAAAAAGTAACTAAAATGTTTCTAATTAAAAAGTTTAATTTATTCTTAAAATCTTTCCTTAATCTTTTTGTTTTCTTAGGTCATGAATCATAACAAGTAAATTAGATCCTTACTAGCAAATAGTGTGCGACTTTTGCACTTTGTTGTACTAATATTGTGTGCCTTCCCAGTAGTTTATTACACAAACAAATAATGAAGTTGAACATGTATTGTTTTAACCATTAACCTATGAAAAATGCTAAGTCTACTACCAAATTCTTACAACCTTTACAACCTCTCTCTCTCTCTCTCTCTCTCTCTCTCTCTCTCTCACACCTTACACATAAGTCCTATCGGGTCCCACCTCCACTCTCACCCCCCCTGGTTACACCCGATCCCACCACGTGCCCCCTCTTCTAATCAAAGTCCGACACGTGACGGTTGTAACGAGGTTGTAAACATTTGGTTGTAGGTATAGCAAAGTTCTTAACCTATTTATTTTCCTTCTCATATTGGCACAAAAAGCAACTTATACTTAGAACCCAAATAACTAATTATGTAACATGAAACAAAATGACCATTTAACTAGTACATAAAAGAATAACGAAACACAATTTATTTGACTGTAAAAAAGGACCAAACACAATTTATTAGGAGGCATGTGTATATATATGCCATGACGATCAAAGAGAAAACACAAGCAAGCAATACCATAGAAAGATATATGACTCGCATCCATGGTGATTTTTATTGACACACATCTTAACTAACTCGACAGAACCACCACGTACCACACCAGTTATATTAACAACAATAATGACGATAAACCAGCAGTGTTGATGACAAACAATAGGGTCGCCTGCAACATGAGAATAAGGACTCAGGGGAACGACAGCAGCAGCTTTCGGGGAAACCGGTCGAAGTGCTCGACCAGAACATCTTTGAGAAGTGGTCGCGCCGCAGTAGTCAGAAGTAAAGGGTTGGAGGTGGAGAGGAGGAGAAGGACGAGTGGGAGGAGGGATGCATTTTAGGTCTAGATGTAGGCAGATATTGGAGCAGCTAAACACAATGCATGCACGCATGTTGCAATGCGAAATATATATGGTTATAGAGGACCATGGAGAGCAAATCAACTCTTGTGGTGCCGGCTGAGCATGATAATTAATCTCCTTGTATTGAACATTTCCTTGAGCATAATACAAGGATTTCTTATTTTATAAGAATCTGAGAGAGACAACAACGTTAGACTCCACCAAGAACGCCTAAACAAAAAATTCTCTTCATATGATAATGCCGGCAGAAAATGTCCCACACATGCGTTTTTTGTTTGTTCATTTCTGTACATTACAAATGGATGTTGTTTTTATGTTTGTGTCCTTATTTTGTTTTGCCTCTGTTT
>JANAVB010009545.1:0-46595 GCA_029216955.1 Iris pallida
ACTCCTAGGGAAACGAAGGAAATCTCTGACATGATCCATCAAAACCCAAAATCCTTCATGCGCCTTGACAGAGGACGGTCGCATGCGGCTCAGGCAGATGCCACCCCATGCGGCTCAGGCAGAGGCCACCCCATACGGCTCAGGAAGAGGCCACCTCATGCGGCTCAGGCAGAGTCTACCCTATGCGGCTCACGAGGACTATCTTCATGCGGCTTACTGAGAAGCCACCCATCATGCGGTCGCCTACGCTTATGCGGCTCAGATCATTTCATACGTGGCTAATCTTATGCGGCTCAGTAGGAAACAATCCTCATGCGGTTCGGATTTTCTAAGTGGCTCGCGGTTAAGACACGTGGCAGAAGATTAGTTTTTCCCCGGCCCTACAGCTAGCAGCATAATAATAATGGGACACATGACATCAAATCGATCAAGATTCATCAACAAATCCCAACAAACAGATTTAGTGCCAACCTCATAATTACTGGGATCAAATCAGATCATTTGCAATCATGCAAATTGAACACGTGGCGGGAGATCCGAGCTTGGCATAACAAATCATGAAGATTTATGGCAATCATCATTAATTGCCCACAAAGATTTGATGCAATCTACATTAATTACCTAGATTTACTACAATCAGAATGAAGGGCCCAGATTAATTGATCCTTAACCGCCGACTTATCAAGGAGGCAATCATTGCAAACCCTAATGATTGCATCCCACTCCTATAAATAGCAAGGTGCCATTCCCTTGCGAAAGAGGACTTTTTCGAAGAGCACAAGAGCACCTGGAGAGACTTGAAGAGAGAGAGCAGAGAGACAAAGGCACGCACAGAGGGCATCCTGAGAGCATTTCTTCTCCGGAGCCAAGGCTGCATCCGATCATCCAAGGAGTAAGGCAGAGCTGCCGTCGTTTTCCCGAGCCTCTACCGTCACCCCCCAGAATCCAAAATAAATAATTGTACTTAGATTGCTGTACCTAGGATTTCGTCCCTAGGCTTCCTTTGTACAAGCGAGTTTGTATTGTGAAGTAAAAGTCCAGTCCTCCGATATAATTGTTCTGTTCTTTTATATTTTATGGCAAACAAGGTTTTCGAATGCCGACAACGACGGTGGCGACGGTAGTGGTATTCTGGCGACCATGGAACCGATGGTGGACATAGAGAAATAGATTGAAAGAACTGATACAATGGAAGAAAAAGAAAAGAAAATGTACTTACTATCTTGGGGGAAGGAGGGTTTTATAGGGAAATAGAGGACATCAGTGGAAAAAAAGATTTTTTATTAGAACACTTTCCTTCTAAACTCAAGAGGCATATTATAAAATTGTTAATTTGAAACATATTTGGAACATTATAAAAGTGTACCTAAATAAATAATTTCAAAAAAAATAAAATTATTTATATTAGGAACACTTTTCTAATCTGGAACACTTTCACTCCATTTTAGCACCTAGGTACGCCTAATAAGCGTTCCAAATTGAAATATGCCTAGTGTTCCAAAAAAAACCATTTTGGTGTAGTGTTTTCTTCTTCTGATAATTATTCTGGCTAACCTCAATGAGGAGAGGGGAGTGGTCCGATTCAGTGTAGTTGAGGTGGGTGAGTTTGAAGATGAGATCGAGGTTGGACCAATGGGAATTAATGAGGGCACGATCAAGACGAAAGTATTGACGCTGGGCCCCTTCCTACATGTTGCACCAAGTGAATTCGCTGCCGAAAAACTGGAGCGGGGACAGGTAGGCGTTGAAAATAAAGTTGGCAAAGTCGTACATAGTATATGTGGGTGGGGGCCTTCCTTCCGACTTCTCTCTGCAAGTAAACGCATTGAAATCTCCGACGCAAATCCAAGGGAGGTTGATGTAGTTATGTCTCCGACGAAAATGTATATATATATATATATATATATATATATATATATATATATATATATATATATATATATATATTTTTTTTTTTTTTTTTTTTTTTTGTTTTATATATATATATATATATATATATATATATATATATATATATATATATATATATATATATATATATATATATATATATTTATATATTATATATTTATATATTATCTTTAAATAAAATAATATATATATATATATATATATATATATATATATATATATATATATATATATATATATATATATATATATATATATATTATTTTATTTAAAGATAATATTATATATATATATATATATATATATATATATATATATATATATATATATATATATATATATTAAAAATATATATATATATATATATATATATATATATATATATATATATATATATATATATATATATATATTTTTAATATATATATATATATATATATATATATATATATATATATATATATATATAATATATATATATATATATATATATATAATATATATAATATATATATATTAAATATATATATATATATATATATATATATATATATATATATATATATATATATATATATATATTTATTTATTTAATATATATATATATATAAACCATTTTCTAAGGATTTAACAAAAATAACCAAAAATAATTATTTTAATAATAATAATAATAATAATAATAATAATAATAATAATGATAATAATAATAATAATAATAATAATAATAATAATTACAAGACCAACAAAATAATAGGGGTATAATAATTTGGGCGAGCACACATTACTACTCTTATTATTATTATAAACAATATTTAATTTTCAAATCCTTTCAAAATAAAAAAATTAATAAATAAATTTAAAACATGGAAGAGATAACAATAATACGATTTAGTAAATTTTGAACAACTAAATATTAAAAAAAAAATATAGAGAGGTTTATAGCTAATATGCTAGTCATGGCACAAGACTGCACTAGTCGTGCCATACTTTCTAGTCAACCTACACAACAAAACTTAGCCATGACTAAGACTATTTTTATATAAAAATATTAATTTAAAATATGAAAAACTCATAATTATTATTTTAAGAACATTATAAAATAAAAAATTTCCTTGAAATTTTAGGGGTTTACAAGATGCATGCAACAATAAACATGCAAGCAGCCCTGCACCAATCTCATCGACCTACCCCACCTCATGTTGACCAATATGGAATTGGGATACTTTAAACCCTAAGTCATCACCGATAGTTGGAAGTGCTCATATGCCAGTGATACAACATGTACAGCCAGCTCTCACACAGTCTACTTCTCTGTATCAGCCAATTAATCCTCAAGAGGCTATTCAAGGCATCAATGCTCGATTGGATTGCATGAGTTCAAAAAAGGAGTTCCACAAGATGGAAATGTCACGTCCTTATCCTTCAGAATAGGATAACGTGGTTTGTCTCTAAAGTACAAACCTCAATCACTGATTCCCTATGACAAAACAGGTTCACCGAGACAACATTTAACATATTTGTATTCTCAAACCATTCACATACCAAATATTGATGCACTTTGGGCTAAATTATTCATCAGTACGCTGAAAGGAGTGGCCTTCGAATGGTTCTGCATTCTGCCTGATGATTGCATCAAAAGCTTTAAAGACTTGGGGAAATTGTTCCTTACCAGGTTCTATGAGGGGACATGTGATGTCTCCATGTCAAAGCTCATTACGGCAAAGCATAATAGTAAGGAGCCAGCTCAAGAATTCATCGATCGGTTCAGAAGACTAACAATGAAGTTGCATCATGGGACTCCTCAATTAGTACTAATTGATACAAGTAGGGGTAACTTCTTACTCATGGTCAAATTTTGTATTGGACTCGATGATTATAATGATTGGCCAGCTTTCATATCTGTTGCTGAGAAGACCAAAGAGTATGTCCAAGTTATACATTTGATCGAACTCAAGTTGCCAAATGACAAAGGAAAGCCTCCCTAGAGTAGTAATACTTCTGGAAGAACGAACAAAGGAAAAGAGTCATTAACAGTGGATGTGTAACACCCCAGTCCCAATATATGTAGGACTAGAAATACGTACATGCCAGCTATATGTATACAAAGACTACTCCAGTATATGGATACGTATACACACATAAGCTGTAATAAAAGAGCTCCAGCTCATTGCAATATAACATGGTCATAGGCAGTATCTATATCTCATCACAATGATAAATAAGAGAAATAACAAACAAATGTCTCAACTAAAATAAAGAGAAATATCCGTCGGGCAAAAATAAATCCACTACCGTGCTACGAAAAGAAATCAACTGAAATGAATATGAAAAAGAGTATCGACTACATAAGTCCATCAACTAAGAATAGAATCAAATAGGCTCCGAAGGCGAGACCTCCTCAGCTGCCAATGGAGAGTCTAGTCCGGAACCATACTCCTCATGATACTGCTCGTCGTCTATACCTGGAGAGATCACCAGGTCCTCAGAGGGACGTAACAAGATACAGGAAGAACATGCTAATATGAACTGTCATAATAATAAAAATATGCAAAGACTCTCCTAGACACAAATATGCAAAGGAGATTCTAACTGTCTATTGTGCAATTTAGAGGACAACTTTCATGCGCATGGGTGGGATTTAGGCTATAAGTACGTAACTGGCATCCAGTCATACGTATCTGGCCGTAACGTCCAAAACGTCAGAGGGTATCTGCAAATATATCACGCCATAGTTCCTTTCGAAAACTATGGTTTACCTGTTTGGCTTTCCATATGCACTAGCGACTGTCCTCCCCTAATGTTTCCCACACTGACAAAGTCATGTCCATAACCTGTCCAGTTTTGTAACTGCTTGACTCTCTATACCCTAGTCATAGCAGTTATGATCATCTATCTGTCACACGATTTTTTACATAGAGATGGCTAGTCGATATGCAAGCCGTGCCCCTAGCAACATGTCTCAAACCGTGTAGCATAAGTGTCATGGCCAATGGAGATATAAGGATATCCCACAATAAGGAGGTAGTCCGCTAAAACTAAGTCAGCATGCATAAAACAATAAAAAAATGACTAATAGAGTCGCTTGCACCCAAGTATGGCGTGGACGCACAGTTTATAAAAACTAACAAATATGAAACAAAGTAAATAAATGCTGAAAATAAATAATACGACAGTAAATTAACAAGGTATAATTGCCTGGTTGGCCGCCTGGTGTGCTGCGATGTTCCGACAAGTCCTGTTTTGACCAATAACCGGGGTCGTTGCAAACATGGTCCGAAACGCAAAGAAATAGGAACGTGGGATCAGTCATGATCAATGGGGATAATCGAGGAGAAATTTGAGTAAAAAGATATGTATTCTATTTTTAGAAATTATTTATAAAATTTAAACTAGGTTTTTAGCTAGCCTAAATATAACTACAAAAATCTAAGGAAATTGTTTTAACTTAAAACTCTAAGTTTGTCAACATATATTTTATAGATAGAAAAAAAATCTATTTGTCAAAAATAATTTAGATAAACACTTGTAAATATTAGAAAGTTGTTTTATCATTTGGAAACTATATTTAAAAATATTATTTATATATGTATTTAAAAATAATAATAATACTTTATAATACAAAATATATACATAGTATATTAAGATAAAATATGATTTAATTAATACTATATAGATAAAATACAACAAAAATATTAATAAAATAGTATACTATGTATATTTATATCACTTATTTATATTAAGACAAAATACATAAAATAGTATACTATGTATATTAAGACAAAATATCACTTGATTATATCACTTTATATACATTAAGATAAATACAACACACACAAGAAAAACACAAAGAAAAAAAACAAATAACAAATATATTAATAAAAATATAAGGTTAGCAAAATTAAACAGCGGTTACTGATGTTTCTCTTCCTTTTCCTCTCCTTTCGAGAGGACGGACGGAAGTAAAAAAAATTAAAATATAAGCAACTCAAACTACTGCTGTTACAAATGTTCAGAACAATAATAGGTAAATAATTAAATAAAGTCCTAATAGTGATAACAGTAACCTCTTCCTTGGCTACAGTGAAGGAACGAAGTAAAAAAAAATTCCCGAGAGAGGGTGTGAGGAAGAGAGAGCTAGAGAAGGATGGAGAGAGCGGAGAGAACGAGGAGGTCGGGATCGGGGAAGACGGTTTCTCGCCGAGGTGACGGCGGACAGGATTTAGTGTAGGGTTAGGGTTAGGAATTTTGATGGTGTCGGGGGTGTGTACTACACGAGGAAAAATTTATATGTAAAAGATTGGAATAAGATTATGGACGGGAGGAGACATGGACACGATGCACACATGTAGGTGGAGGAGAATTTGTAGAGAATAATTATAGATGAAAAGCTTATGGAGGCTCCCCTATATATAGGGGTGGATCTCCTAGTTTGATAAGATGTAGGAAAATGATAAATCCCCATTAGATAGATCACTAATTTATTTAAATCACTCAACCAAATCAAATCCAAATCTTCTTCAAATTTATATCCAAGTAATTTTAAATCCAACTTAAATATTAATAAGTCTTCATCTAATATGTATTTATATAATTCTTATCTATAGTTTAAAATTATTTAAAAAATAAAATCACATATCAAATCTAAATTCAAATTGCCATAACGATTTAAACATAAAATCTACAAATTTAGAAATATCATTATAAATAATAATAATAATAATTAATTTCAAAAATGTAATAAATATTTGACTATTTGAAATACCTTTTTAATAAATTAAAATAATTACTAAAATAATTTCAAAAATTCAAAATATATACATGAATTGAATTTCATGTACTCGCATGCAATTAATATTTACATAAAACATATTTTCCTAGTATAGTACATAAAAAGAGAAAAATATCATTTCTTAAATCATTACCTATACTGGTATAAATAAAAAGCATTTTTATAGTAATGAAAATAAAACATTTGACTAAATTTTTGCGAAAAAATATTTATATACAAATTATTTACTCTTTATGTATTTCGAAAACAAAACTATTTATTATATTTACGAAACCTAAAATAAACTAGATAAATAATTATCACGTATGTACGTACTCGCACTTATCGTAAAAATATTCGCATAAAACAAATAATAAAATAAAAAATGTAGTGAATTTTAGGAGGTTTACATCATACCCAACTTATAAAAAATTTGTCCTCGAAATTAAGAATAAGTAGGGGGTTGAGAAGATACAAGGGTATATTGATAAGGCAACACAAATCATTGGGCGAGGCAAGGAACGACAAACATGCTTTACAAAATCGTGAATTCGATAACGACGAAAAATAATTCATGGATATGGAGGGTCGCTTGTAGGGCAATGATAATATGACTTAGTGATTATAGTAAGGAATCGAATAGATCAAAGAGAAAAATTTGGGGACTTGGAAGATATGGCTCTTTGAGAGAAAGTGGTATACTAGTCATCTAGGTTGAGAGCACGATTAGGAGAACGATTGAAATCATTCTAAGGTTTTCAAATGGTTAGAAAGTCGCGATAGTATATATAACGTCGAATGAAAGGACGAGTAACTCATGGCAAGCTTATAGTCATATAACTTGGTCGTGGGCTAGATAAGCCTTTGTAAAACACAAGAGTTCAAGGGAGATGCGAGCGAATACAATTGCGGGTTCAAATGCAAAGTTTAACTATATCTCAACCATGTAGAATAATCGTATAAAAAGTGAACCAAAGTGCACGAGGTTGATCAGACCAGCATGCACCGGTTCTGATTAGACAATATGTTAGTGGACGCGCCCAAATAACATATTTCTTGAAACAAGCTCGATAAAAGAGTAAGCTTGCAAAACTAGGCTATACTAGCAGCATTCGTTAAGTTAGGCCAAATATAAGTACGAGAGATAATGATTGAAAGAATTATAGGAAGAGTTCTAAGTTCCTCAAGGATCTAAGTTTTGTCCGGTATTCGTGCCTATAAGGTCGCCCTACTATTTTATTGTCTAATGCTTTTGTCGATAAAATGAGGTATAGTCCTCTAAGGATTTATAGTCTAGGTAATACAAGTATTATCCTCTATAATGGGTCATAAGGACGAAGGGAATACTAGGTTGTGAGGCACTCTACCCAACTTATAAAAAATCAACTAATAGTATAAGTAAACCAATGAGGCCTACAAGTCCTTCTTCTAACTTCCTATCAAGCCCGAAGGAAAGATAAGATTTACGGTAGAAGGGATCAAGCAAGCTGCAATCAACGATCCAAGTGAGAGTTCGAAAATAGAATTGAGAGGATGTCACGTATGTGGATGAGATCCTAGACTTCTAATCCTATATGCGGGCTTGTTTGGTACGGAAAAATAACCAAACAATTTATCTTGACCTGCATGGGCCACCATAAAAACATATAACGCCCCAGTCCCAATATATGTAGGACTAAAAATACGTACATGCCAGCTGTATGTATACACAGACTACTCTAATATATGGAATCTACATATACACACATAAGCTGTAATAAAAGAGATCCAGCTCATAACAATATAACATGGTCACAGGCAGTATCTATATCTCATCCACATTGATAAATAAGAGAAATAACAAACCAAATATCTCAACTAAAAATAAAGAGAAATATCTGTCGGGCGGAAACAAATCCACTACCGAGCTACGGAAAGAAATCAACTAAAATGAATATGAAAAAGAGTATCAACTACATAAGTCCATCAACTAAGAATATAATCAAATAGGCTCCGAAGGCGATACCTCCTCAGCTGCCAATGGAGAGTCTAGTCCGGAACCGTACTCCTCATGATACTGCTCGTCGTCTATACCTGGAGAGATCACCAGGTCCTCAGAGGGACGTAACAAGATACAGGAAGAACATGCTAATATGAACTGTCAGAATAATAATAATATGCAAAGACTCTCCTAGACACAAATATACAAAGGAGATTCTAACCGTCTATTGTGCAATTTAGAGGACAACTTTCATGCACATGGGTGGGATTTAGGCTATAAGTACGTAACTGGCATCCAGTCATACGTATCCGGCCGTAACGTCCAAAACGTCAGAGGGTATCTGCAAATATATCACGCCATAGTTCTTTTCGAAAACTATGGTTTACCTGTTTGGCTCCACATACGCACTAGCGACTGTCCTCTCCCAATGTTTCCTACACTGACCAAGTCATGTCCATAACCTGTCTAGTTTTGTAACTGCTTGAGTCTCTATACCCTAGTCATAGCAGTTACGATTATCTATCCGTCATACGATTTCTTACATAGAGATGGCCAGTCGATATGCAAGCCATGCCCCTAGCAACATGTCTCAAACCGTGTAGTATAAGTGTCATGGCCAATGGAGATAAAAGGATATCCCACAATAAGGAGGTAGTCTGCTAAAACTAAGTCAGCATGCATAAAACAATGAAAAAATTGACTAATAGAGTCGCTTGCACCCAAGTATGGCATGGACGCACAGTTTATAAAAACTAACAAATATGAAACAAAGTAAATAAATGCTGAAAATAAATAATACGACAGTAAATTAGCAAGGTATACTTGCCTGGTAGACCGCCTGGTGTGCTACAATGTTCCGACAAGTCTTGTTTTGACCAGTAACCGGGGTCATTGCAAACATGGTCCGAAATGCAAAGAAATAGGAACGTGGGATCAGTCATGATCAATGGGGATAATCGAGGAGAAATTTGAGTAAAAAGATATGTATTCTATTTTTAGAAATTATTTATAATATTTAAAACTAGGTTTTTAGTTAGCCTAAATATAACTACAAAAATCTAAAGAAATTGTTTTAACTTAAAACTCTAAGTTTGTCAACATATATTTTATAGATAGAAAAAAAATCTATTTGTCAAAAATAATTTACATAAACACTTGTAAATATTAAAAGTTGTTTTATCATTTGGAAACTATATTTAAAAATATTATTTATATATGTATTGAAAAATAATAATACTTTATAATACAAAATATATACATAGTATATTAAGATAAAATATGACTTAATTAATACTGTATAGATAAAATACAACAAAATATTAATAAAATAGTATACTATTTATATTTATATCACTTATTTATATTTAAGACAAAATACATAAAATAGTATACTATGTATATTAAGACAAAATATCACTTGATTATTTCATTTTATATACATTAAGATAAATACAACACACACAAGAAAAACACAAAAGAAAAAAACAAATAACAAATATATTAATAAAAATATAAGGTTAGAAAAATTAAATAGCTGTTACTGATGTTTCTCTTCCTTTTCCTCTCCTTTCGAGAGGACCGACGGAAGTAAAAAAAATTAAAATATAAGCAACTCAAACCACTGCTGTTACAGATGTTCAGAACAAAAATAGGTAAATAAGTAAATAAAGTAAAACCTAATAGTGATAACAGTAACCTCTTCCTTGGCTACAGGGAAGGAACGAAGTAAAAAAAATCCCGAGAGAGGGTGTGAGGAAGAGAGAGCTGGAGAAGGATGGAGAGAGCAGGGAGAACGAGGGAGGAAGCGGGGAGAACGAGGAGGTCGGGATCGAGGAAGACGGTTTCTCGCCGAGGTGACGGCGGACAGGATTTAGAGTAGAGTTAGGGTTAGGAATTTTGATGGTGTCGGGGGTGTGTCCGACACGAGGAAAAATGTATATGTAAAAGATTGGAATAAGATTTTGGACAGGAGGGGACATGGACACGTTGCACACACTCAGGTGGAGGAGAATTTGTGGAGAATAATTGTGGATGAAAAGCTTATGGAGGCTCCCCTATATATTGGGGGTGGATCTCCTAGTTTGATAAGATGTAGGAAAATCATAAATTCCCATTAGATAGATCACTAATTTATTTAAATCACTCAACTAAATCAAATCCAAATCTTCTTCAAATTTAAATCCAAGTAAGTTTAAATCCAACTTAAATATTGATAAGTCTTCATCTAATATGTATTTAGATAATTCTTATCTATAGTTTAAAATTATTTAAAAAATAAAATCATATATCAAATTTCATGTACTCGCATGCAATTAATATTTACATAAAACATATTTTCCTTGTATAGTACATAAATAGAGAAAAATATCATTTCTTAAACCATTACCTATACTGGTATAAATAAAAAGCATTTTTATAGTAATAAAAATAAAACATTTGACTAAATTTTTGCAGAAAAATATTTATATACAAATTATTTACTCTTTATGTATTTTGAAAACAAAACTATTTACTATATTTACGAAACCTAAAATAAACTAGATAAATAATTATCACGTATGTACGTACTCGCACTTGTCGTATAAATATTCGCATAAAACAAATAATAAAATAAAAAATATAGTGTATTTTAGGGTGTTTACAGGATGTTTCTGCCGCTGCTTCCCAATCTACGCAGAAAGCTCATACTGCTCCAAAACCCAAGCCACAATACACTTTTAATGAGGCTCTCACATTGGACATTTTCCACGTACTTATGAAAGTCAAAAATTGTAGCTTCCAGATCCTCGTCGGCCAGATGAAGTGGGACGAACCAATGATCCAAAATACTGCTTCTATCACCGATATGTACATCACCCTACAAAGGATTGTTACATATTAAAGAACCATATCCAACAGTTACTGGACTCGAAGGCTACAACACTGCATACAGATGAGAAGCAAGTGTCTACAAATCTTGTTTCTCTTCAGTTCGGGATCTTCCTACAGTTGAAGTCTAAGATGGCGTCGTACCAATACCAAGGGTGACTTTGTAAGTTGCAAATCTTTCCCCGGCTCGTGATCTAACAGCAGTATTGGTACCTCTCACTACTCCACATGATGAAATTATGTCGGCCATCATTATCTTCTGTAGGATATAGATTCAAAGTCTACCTCTTCTTCTTCTAAGCTTCAGGAAAAGAAGAAAAAGAGCAAGTCATGCAATATGGTTAATGAAGCTAGCCGGCGAGACTAGGTCCGAAAAGACATACGGGCTTATGACAAAGAAGAAGATGACAATCTCCTTCCTCCAGTTCTTGCGCCTGACCCTTCGACTGCTCCAGCTGTGTCAGAATCTAGTCCATCGAGATAAACCTCGGTGGATAAAAGAACAAAAGGGGTGAGGTTTGATAAGTCCTTGAAAAAAAAACCAATTCTCTCAGACTTAACAAACCTTCCAGTTTTGACATATTGGCAGCTTGCCAATACTTCAGCTTGGATAACCATTTTTGACCTGCTCCGGCTCTCCAAAGACACACGCAACGCGTTGAGTGAGATGTTGCAGCATGCTGCCTCATATTTATCTTATGTTAAAGAACCTGAAAGTGATCTAATATCTTGTCCCTATTGTCACAGCGAGACTGAGGAGATTCCCATCATCACCTTCACACAAGAAGACATGTTATTGAAGAACAACCATCATAATAGACCCCGGTATTATACATGGTACATCAGAGCTTGCAAGGTGGAATGTATCCATATTGATCCCTTCTCTTCAATCAGTGTCATTCCTCGATGTCTGCTTCAGATATTGGGGATCCTGATGCACAAGTTATCAGCTACTACCACCACTATCACTGGCTTCAATGCCGGACGGAGCCGTCCTCTGGGAAAGATCCGTCTTAAGTATCAGGTTGATAATCTTCGAACTTAGGTAACTTGCTGTGTCATTGATGCCAAAGTATCCTACAACATCTTGTTGGGGAGACCATGGATACATGATAATCTTATTGTGCCATCCACTCTTCACCAATGTTTCAAGTATATAAATGGAGAGGGGGTAGTCTGTACATAATTTACGGATGTCGACCCTTTCAAAGGTCTTGAAGTATATTTTCTGATGCAATGTTGTATAAACCATTAGATCAGAGACCATCCGACGATGAACCATCAGACCAGGCTGTAGATAAAAGGGATGATGATGACGGTAAGCTAAGCATCCACTGAACCGACCATAAAAGAACCCTTGGCTATATGTTTGAAGGGCCATGTCTGGAAAGAGCCTGTGAAGAGCCTCTGGCTATATATTTTAAAGGTCATGTATGGAAAGAACCTGTCACAGAGTCGTTGATCATCAATTTGCCCAAGCTCCCTGATAAATGCAAATATGCCAGAATTCCACAGGAAGCTCATAATGGGTAGTAAACCTCTAGTCATTGATCTACGCAAGAACAAAACAAACACGAGGTCTGAGCCGCCTTTGGTGATTGATCTCCGATCGACCAAGAAAGAGGAGATGCTAATTATTGGTCTGAGGACCAAGAAAGAGGAGCCATTCGTGATTGACCTTCGTCGAGGCAAGCATCATGTTCAGTCGGATGAGTCCCTTGTTATTGATCTGACTCATATTACAATTGAGACAAGAGCAGATGTTGTAAATAAACCTCCATATATCAAACTGTCACACACCAGAACCAGAATACTAGAAAGTGGGAGACAGACACAGCCAGCTACATATATTAAAGTAAAACCCACCTCATAATACGGTCACGGCTGTCTAAATGCATGACGGTTTATCTACAAGCCATCAGTCTCTTAAGGTCAAGAACAAGCCTAGTGTCTCAATCTCAAGCAAGCAAATAATTTTTATAAGATGTTAGATCATCAGACATACAAAGTAAGGCATCCCAAATATTACATATTTAGATGATCATGAAGCTAGTCATATAAAATGCGAAGACTAGCAAAAGTTAAGTCATACATGATCAACCCTAGGATTTGTCAATCATGTTACAGCCCTTAGGCAGACAAAAATAAAGTTGCAACACGAGCTAACACATGCTCGGCGGCTAAATGTCTCAAAAGAATAATTTACAATAGAGTGGGAGAGCAAATTAAGAAACCTATTTGTTACCACGGTTACTTCTAGTGTTCACCATCTGGCTGAAAAGTAGTTAGATCCTCGGGTATCACTCCGAAATATGGCCATATAAAACCAGCAGGGTCAGACCCCATAAAGAGCAAGTACCACAAGGGAGGCTCCACTTATGAACCAAAAATAGCATATAATGAATAGAAGAATTGATGCAAGAACATAATATAATAACATGAAAGACAGAGTTAAAGAACATACTAGCTTACATTAGGAAAATAAGAGGTGGAATATAATTCCCATGTTAATGATGAGACAATCATTCAGGAACGGCCAATCAAGTCCTATTCCTGCAGTCACAGGCCCTGCAGACTATCCAGGCTATCCAGGAAAAAGTTACGAGAGTTATCAAGTTACGAGAGTTACAAGAGTAGTTATCAGGATTACTGGTGTACTTGAGTACTCATGATTCAAGAAGTGCAACACATGACAGTGTGCTGGAAATGCGCCCTACTCGACGGTAGGCTACAAGTCCATAGGTGTGGCCGGGATAACGGGATCGCCTGTAACTGGAAAATATCTCTATATGAACTACTTGATCAATCTAGTCATTTAACCTAGTCAAATTTATTATAAATCCCTAACCGTGGTAACCAGGAATCCATATCCTAGACATGATGCAAGACGAGACAGGTAGCTTGTACAACCATAAATAGGAAAATCAACCACGGAGTAAAGACAAGAGTTATACTAGCAAGACAGGTATAGCTATCGCAACAGCAATTAGAATTACATGTCATGTCAGGTTTACTTGTCATGTCAAAAGTTCTTGTTAGGAGTGTGCCTCGATGGGCCACTATCAAGATTATCAAGATGGGACCATGTTATCATGTTCAACGTTCAAGTTATTAGCTAAAGATTATCACCGGGTCGTCGTAATTTAGGCCAAGTACAGAAGAATATGCAAAGGAGATCAAGTACATTCATGGGCGATTGGAACTATCAACTACATATAAACTCCAGTTAAAATGAGACATGAAGATTTTTGAAGCCAAGACAAAGATCTACGACTTTCATGTTTTGAGTTTTACAAGATTCTAGCTACAAAATAACTTAAATAGGCAAAAATAGTACAAATCCACGCGTAGGCAATTCTGGACAATTTTGGCGCATGGAAATTTCCTGCACATCCACGTATGGGAACTTCCTGCACATCTGCGCATGGGAAATTTCTGCTCATCCGTGCATGGGAATTCCTGCACATCCGCGCATGGAAAATTCCTTCACATTCATGCATAGACATTCATGTACATCCACGTATGGGAATTCCTGCACAACCGTGTATGGGAAATTTCTACACATCCGTACATGAAAAATCCTGCACATCCGTACATGGAAAATTCTTGCACATCCGTGCATGGGAAAACTCATGTTGCGTCTACAGTACATGCACATAGGGAACCTACGTGCATGACACGTTCAGAGTCAAAGGATGTGTTGCCAGTGTAGGACCGATTGTAGGAACGAGTTGTAAAGCACAATACTCTAGGGGTGAATAGAGTAGGCAGCAAAAATTAACTAATTAAAAATGTTAGCAACAAGATCAAATAATATATATATCACAGATATGTAAATAAAAAGTAGAGAGTAAAGAGTAAACGCAAACACAAGGATGTATACTGGTTTTCCTCTTGTGAGGACTAGTCCAGTCGGAAGAACTCTAGCTTCCAGTTGAATCCACTATGGAAAATTACCACAAGTTTTCATCCGACGTTCTTGCAACTTCTACAATGCGAGCTTTGATCCGAAGTACTCGACCAACTTCAATTGTGAAGTATCTTTCTTCAATCAAGCCTCTGATTACAATCACTCTGAAACTTCTAGACAGTACTGTACTGGCAAATCGACTAGAGGATTATAACTGGCTTGGGATTTGAAAACGAATAGCTCAGAACACTTTGGAAGAAGTAGTAGGCTTATAGAGAAAAGATATGAAACTGAATTGGTGAGTTGAAATGATCAAAATCCTTCTCTATTTATAGTTTTTCCAAAGGCAAAATTCTGTCATAATTCGGGCAGAATTCAGACAGAACTCTATGAAAAAATCTTGGCAAGATCGGTAACTGCGAGAAGACCAAGTTCAAAATCCAACGTCCAACAACCGAACTCTAGCCGAATTTGGGCCGAACTCGGGCTGAATTCTGTTGGAGTTCTGTCAGGGTTTTTGTAAATTGGTTTTGGGTTTTTTGAAAAGATCAAGCAGTTAGAAAGTAATTTGGGCTTTTGTAGGTGGACTTGTTTTCAAAATGAAATGGTATTTTAAAAATGTTTCTTGGATAGCCTATTTGCTAGTACGATGCAGTTTACATCGTATTTCTAGACTCAATAAATGTAAAAATTATATTGATAAAATAGGAAAACTAAAAGCCCTTTGATGACGCCTTTCTTCTGAAATTTGAGTAGACCTGAAGACGCCTTTTTCCCTGATGGCAGTCGTCCAAAGATAAATAGATCTGTAAATCTGAATACCTTTCGGTGGCTTCGCCCCGAACCCCCACGGGTGGCGCTACCCCCTCAACCCCTGTCCGCTGACCGGGCAGCGGAACCCCCGATGCGAGGCCCCGGATAGGTCGTTGGGTGATTCAGAGAAATCTTCTTGTATGATGCCGTCTTTGGCCCATCAAAAAATTCTCTATTGTATATGTCCTGGTTTGACAAAGCTTGATCATGCTTACTGCATGTCTACAAGTACATGTTTGACGGACAAAGCAGTATGATGCATTATGATACATAGAAATATGAAATAGAATATTAGGACAATGCTAAGTTTAAGTAGCAACATGATAGTGATTACATGAATATTAGTGACGTCGTTATGTTAAACTTAATTGATTAGCCATATTCAAAAATATGATATAATCATTGGGTTAACAATCTTTCCATTTTTTATTGACAAATCGGTTAAGTTTAAGATATATACAATAGATGCATGTATCACTAATAAACACATAATACTAGAATATTGTGTGCTAACTTAATCTTATTTGTCCCCCCTTTGACATGATCAAAAATAAGCTCCCTCGTAATTAGAGCTAAAATGAACTCAAGCATAAGTAAAGGAGCAAAGCAAAAATAATCATGATCAAGGATTAGGAGAACAGTGTAACGACAAGTTTAGAAAATTGTATAACTAAAGTATAAAAATTTATCAAACTACAATATGGTTGGTTGAACGTTAACAAAGAAAACTGAAATCAAACAATACATAGTTTACCAACTAGAAATCCAAAAACGACACTCAAAACACAATATGATGAATAAATAAAATTGTAGTTTTGAAATTGACCAATAAAGGATTTTAATTAAAAAAAATAGATATCAATATGGTAAAAATTAATCATTGGTCATAAATAATTCATGAAAAATTCACAGATCTAGTATATATAAAAAAAATCAAGAATATAATGAGACTTTTAACAATGATCACAAAAAAAAATTATGATTCATAATTTGCCCATACAAATTAGTGAATCAATTCCATAAAGAGTATAATCATTGAAAAAAAATCAAAATAAATATACTAGATTCTATTCAAAATCTATACCAAAGTTTATGCATTTGAATTCAATTACCTTAGCACGATATATGAATATCCATTAGATAAACATGAAGGTAATGAAGACAAAATACTTGAGAAGGAGAAATTCGGTCGACTTGAATCCTTCCCTACAAAGTATGATCAGTCTAAATATAGATAACCATGAACTTGGAGATAAAATCTCAATAAAAAATGCCAAAATTAATTTAAACTCAAAAGAATTATCAATGAAGATATTTAAATATATTTGGCAAAATAAATTTTAGAAACTCAAAAATGAAATAAGGGAATTAAAATTAAATAAATGATAATAATCATATATTCTCTCATAAACTTTATTAAAATCAAAAATAATTAACAAATCAATAATATATGCTAAGTAAAAGAATATATGTCCATGATGAACTAGGTATACCACATATTAAGGGCATAAAAGATTGAAACAATTAATTTACTCCCCCTTAAAATATGTGCATCTAGTTCCGAAGTAATTTATATGCAAGAATAGATAAAGTAAATAATCACAAGATCTAAGAAATATCCAGGATATGCGTCTTTTCTTTCCTTGGATCAAATGCATATAAAGTTCTAAACTTAAAACAAATATCATCTTTAGGCAAAAAGAAATATCCAATAAATAAATGCTTAAAGATGAACAAATAAAATATGTCTCCAATAAAAATAAACATAACTAGATAAATGTTCAAAGAAAAATTTATTCTAGATATATGGCATGTCAAGGGGATAATTGATTTGAAACAATTAACTGCTCCACCTTTACATAGTTATATCAAAAAATAATATCATTGACAAAAATTAAAAAATTTCAGAGACATATTTCCAGAAGTAGAAAACTAATTCAAAAATATTAGACCTTCTTATCAAAGTTCATTTCTTTCCTTTTAAATCCGTTGTACGGTGTTTATCAGATAACCATAGGGTTAAAGAAAAGAAACGTCTTGAGAAAGAAAAATTCATCGACTTCTCCCCTGCAAAAAGTTACTGTTGTAGACAGTAAATAACTTGAATAAGAAGATAACAATATAAAGCTTAGAATCATGAATATTAAACAAGTTAAAGACGAAATCACAAGACCATAATATTCAATAAGTAGCCACAAGATCATCAAGTCTGAATATCGAATAGTGTGACAGAAAAATGAACTTATCAAAAGATGACAGACATTAACCTATGAAGATCAATATATGTTACCTTTTATAAAATTAAATCATTAAATAATATTATCCATCAAAGCTAAAATCCAAAATCCATCAAAAATTTCAACTATATCTCAATAAATCTTTAGTTTATAAAGCGTTGATCAATCTTGGGTTAGCTATAGGGGTACTATTCCAGCTAACGGAGGTTCACCGGGGAACAATTAAGTACCGCTTCGCTTTGGCCGTAGCCGTGGTGACAGACAGACCCTTTGTAGGCTTGTACTCAAAATAAATCTCTTCTTTAATAATCAAGGATTTAAGAAAAATTTGTGCAATATGAAATCAATTATATTCTAAGGACTTCTATAAAAAATCTTAGAACAATGTAGCATACGGTATAAGATGTATGAATTATATTTATCCATATGTGCTACAAAATCATTGGGTAACAATAAAATATAAAATATTTGTAAATCAAAATATAGGACCTAGATACGCTGATGTATTCTGGAACCTAGGGGACTGGGTTCAGTACCTTGGATCCAGAACTAGATAATAGTTGCGAGTAGACCTTCAATAAATCTTAAGTCTATAAAGTATTGATCACTTTGGGTTAGCTGTAGGGGCCGGTTTCCAGCTAGCGGTAGTCCGAAGACTAGTACACCGTATCGCTTCAGGCTATTTATACCTGTATGACAGAAGGACCCTTTCGGCTTGTTCCTAAAATGATCTCTACTCTTAAGAACTTAGATTCAAAGGAATACATGAAGTATCATCGAACAACATCGAAATCCACAATCCCTAAATATAAAAGAAGTAAATATCCAAATAATGGTTTATCAAGATCAAGAAAAAATAATTTAAATAAGAGTCATGTATCCAAAATGTCAACCAAAAAGCCAAGAAAAACATAATTAAAAAGAGGCTTTGAGGAAGAAGCTAATAAAGAGAAGAACATAAATTTGTTCAAAGTAATCAATAGCTAATGTATGAGATAAGCACAAGTTTGAAACTACTTTTTAAAATAATATAGAACTTGAACTTAACTCATATATCAGACAAAGATGTAACTGATCATAAGAAGTTAATCAAAATAAAATATGAGAATAATAGTTAATAAGTTATGCAAGCACAAGGTTAACATAAAAGTATATGTATATACTTTTCAAGTAAATAGAAGAATTGTGCTAAACATACATACTTACAAAATACCGATCAAAGTAAATATGACATGTTAAAGACAAATCGGTAAGAAGTGACCATTTTAAAAAAAATATTAAAGACGAAGAGTCAAAAGCATATTAACCAAAAATAAAAGCTCATATGAACTAGAGTGGTATGCATGCTTCAAGGATAAAACTAAAATAAAGAGCATACATAGATAAATGTGTCACACTAATAGAAAATAAAATACTGTATAGTGTGAACTAATCATTTAAGCTAAACAGCTAGTCAAGCTAGAATTATGTCTCACATTGATTCAAACAATAAACAATTTAAAAGATATCAATGAAAGCTAATAGCAAGACATCAGTAAGAATATGCTAGATATTTAAAATTATTTAGGAAGCATGTTACCGAAGTGGTTCTAGTGACCACATTTCTGTTGGTACAATTGCATGGAAGATGACCTTTGTAGCTTTGCAATCACTAACATGTTCCATGGTTCTATTTGATATGAGAAGCTTCACCTACAATATTAGATGAAGGCTTTGGTATCCAATACTAGGATCCATATTTGTTAGCTTTGGGAACCCATTTGCACAAGTTCATATCAACAAGTTTTCTAATCTGACAATGATTAGAAATATGTCCATTCATACCGCAAGAATGACATAAAGTATTAATATTAGTGCTATGTACAGTAGTATGAGAGCATGCAGCGGTGTGATATGATGTGCATAGATACTTGTAATAGAAAGTATGGTTATGTGAAGCTTTAGCTTTGCTTGCTTCCTTTCTAGATGATCTGTCGTGTGTGACTTTCTGATGTGCTATGTGTCTTGTGTTAGACCGAGTAATAGATTGTATTACCTGTTTTTCCAGTCTAATCTCTAACTTTTTAGAGTTAGCACATATCTCATCATATTTAGTAGAAAGAGCATCAATTCTACATGAAGCAATAGAATACTTCTTCTTTTCAGATTCTAGTTCCTCCTTAAGTTTAGCATTTTCTTGAGTGCTTTTCTCAATGCAATCAAGTGCCTCATGCAATCTAAACTCAAGTGTGGAAATCTCAGTAGAATTATCAGAAGGAGAAGTATTTCTAGCATCATTCAATAAGCAAGTAAGCTTTTTATTCTCACGCTTATAGGATAGAATATCCTTTCTAGCTTGCTTATACTTATCTAATACATTCTTGTGTTCTACTAATAGATCACTGAAAGTATCAGATAACTCATCATGAGAAAGTTCACTCTCTTCATAAAAAGAATTATTTTGTACCTCATTAGATAATGCCAATGAGCATATATTTGTAGCTTGACGAGGTCTCTCTTCTTCTTCGGAATCGTTTGCTTCGCTTTTACTCCATATGCTCGTGCTGGTGTACTTGTAAGACGATGATCTTCCTTCATTTGATCGTTCGTAGTGCCTCTCCTTTCTAGCAGTAGTACAATCTTCTTGGATGTGGTCTATCTTCTTGCAGTTGTCACATACAAGCTCTTCTTCGTATAAGGGATTGTGTTGTACCTTAAATCCCAATTCTATCATGCACATATTTGCATCATTATGAAGACTATCCTCCTCTCTAGAGTTGCTAGCCTTGTTTTTATATCTGTACTCATAAGTAGCTTCAAGAACTTTCTAAATTTTATGAGATGTTGTGCAAGTAGCAATAAGATTAAATACATTTGCATCTACAGCACAATAAAAGATATACATAGCTTTTGCATCAAGGCTAGCTAACTTCTTCTCTTCCTCCGTGTAACTATAATAGGCTTGTTGATTATAGAGGATGTGAGAATAGAAGTGATAGTAGGCTTTTTGTAGCCATTGACAACAATTGACCATATGTCAAAATCTAGAGACTTCAGGTAGAAGCTCATTCGTGTCTTCCAATAACTATAGTTTGTTCCATCAAATAGTGGGAGTCTATTTATGGATTGCTCTTCAGTTGTGAAGTACATACTTGCCATATGTGATACTGTGATCTATGCAACAGCTGTAATAAATAAGAATATATTAGCAGTGGTACCTCGCTTTACCTGTATAACACGCTCTGATAATGAGGATCTGCTCCAAGGATGTTAAGCCAATATAATAGAGTCCTTATTCTGATACCAATTGTAGGAACAATTGGTATAATAGCAATACATATATAAAGAGAACCTGCTCTGATACCAATTATAGGACCGATTATAGGAACGAGTTTTAAAGCGCAATACTCTAGAGGGGGGTTAATAGAGTAGGCAGCAGAAATTAACTATTTAAAAATATTAGTAAAAAGATCATACTATTTAAAAATATTACTTTTCATATTATATATATATATATATATATATATAAATATATATATATATATATTTATATCACAGATAAGTAAATGAAAAGTAAAGAGTAGAAAGCAAACGCAAACACAAGGATGTATACTAGTTTCCCTCTTGTGAGGACTAGTCCAGTCGGAAGAACTCTAGCTTCCAGTTGAATCCACTATGGAAAATCACCACAAGTTTTCATTCGAAGTTCTTGCAACTTCTATAACATGAGCTTTGATCCGAAGTACTCGACCAACTTCAATTGTGAAGTGTCTTTCTTCAATCAAGCCTCTGATTACAATCACTCTAAAACTTCTAGACCGTACCGGATTGGCAAATCGATTAGAGGATTGTAACTGGCTCAAAATTTGAAAATGAATAGCTCAGAATACTTTCGAAGAAGTAGTTGGCTTATAGAGAAGAGATATGAAAGTGAATTGGTGAGTTGAAATGATCAAAATCCTTCTCTATTTATAGTTTTTCCAAAGACAGAATTTGGGCAGAACTCTATGAGAAAATTTCGGCAAGATCCGTAACTGCGGAAAAACCAAGTTCAAAATCCAACGTCCACTAACCGAACTCTAGCCAAATTCGGGCCGAACTCAGGCCAAATTCTATTGGAGTTCTGTCAGGTTTTTGTAAATTGGTTTTGGGCTTATTGAAAAGATCAAGCAGTTAGGAAGTAGTTTGGATTTTTGTAAGTGGGCTTGTTTTCAAAATGATAGGGTATTTTGAAAACGTTTCTTGGATAGCCTATTTGTCAGTACGATGCAGTTTACATCGTATTCCTTGACTCAATAAATATGAAAATTATATTGATAAAATAGGAAAACAAAGAGCCCTTTGATGACACATTTCTTCTGAAATTTGAGCAGAGCTGAAGACGCCTTTTTCCTTGACGGCAGTCGTCCAAAGATAAACGAATTTAGAAATCTGAATACCTTTCGGTGGCTTCGCCCCGAACCCCCACGGGTGGCGCTGCCCTCTCGACCACTGTCCGCTGACTGGGCAGCGGAACCCCCGATGCGAAGCCCCGGATAAGACGTTGGGCAATTCAGAGAAATCTTCTTGTATGACGTCGTCTTTGACCCATAAAAATTCTTCATTGTATGTCCTGGTTTGACAAAGCTTGATCATGCTTACTGCATGTCCACAAGTACATGTTAAACGAACAAAGCAGTATGATGCATTATGATACAAACATAGAAATATGATATAGAACATTAGGATAATGCTAACATTAGGACAATACTAAGTTTACGTAGCAACATGATAGTGATTCCATGAATATTAGTGACGTCGTTATGTTAAACTTAATTGATTAGCTATATTCAAAAACATAATATAATCATTGGGCTAATAGCCAGGACTTCACGGCGCATGGCCTCCCGGGCGCATGGGGATCGTCGTCCCCAAACATCAAGTTCAGTCATGGAAGTTTTAAAAACTTTACATGGTCATAACTTCCTCATCCGAACTCGAAATCAAGCGAAATAAAAACCAAAATTATATGAAATCAAATTTTCTACAACATGGAACCACTAGATTTTAGAAATACTAAGTTTTTAGAGATCAAAACCAAGAAAAACAAGAAAAGTTAAAACTTTAGATCTACAAAAATTATCCATCAAAACCAAAAATTTCAAGTTCTAAAGATGCTTAAAATCATGTAGAGAAGAAGATAGAATAAATAAAAATGAAGATCCATCATGTTCTCCATAGAGCAAGTTGTACTTGCCTTAGGATTTGGTGGAGGAGTAAATGAAGAAGAAGAAGAAGAAGTAAATGATAATAATGAAAGAGAGAGAGAGAGAGTAGTTGGTTTATATACCAACCCTCTCATCTCAAACCAACCCAAAACCAAACCAAGCCAAGTCAAGCCAAGGTGAACCAAACCAAAACTAAACCAAGTCAAGATTAAACCAAGACAAGTCAAAATATGGGTCACCTGACAATGTCAGAAATCCGTACACGTATACGAAAAATACGTATAACGAAAAAGAGTAGTGAAACTCTACCCACGTTAAAAGAATTTTGTCCTTAGAATTTAATCAAGAGGCTAGAGATGTCGGGACAAGCTATACTAACTACATGTAATTTATGTCTAGCAATCAATCAAGCAATCATTCATGCAAGCAAGGAATTCAAAACATAAGGCATAAGGAAGACATTATACCTTATCAGTCAAACAGGTATGGATATCATGATCGGATATCATTCTCACGTTCCCAAGTTGACTCACCTAAAGAGTGATGACCCCAAGCAATACGAACAAAATTAAAAGCCATATTCTTGAGTATCTTCTCTCTTCAGTCCAATATGGATACGGGTCTTTCCTCATACGAAAGGTGTAGGACCGTTGAGTACCTCTAGAGGGGGGTGAATAGAGTGTGTGTGTGTGTGCTGCAGAAAATAATCACCAATTTAAAATTTTGAAGTTATAACTATTGCAGTAAATAAGAGACAGTAAATAAATATAGCAAGAGATCAAACTCAGTGACACAGCGATGTATACTGGTATCCCTCTGAGAGGACTAATCCAGTCTCGAGTACTCTTGCTCGATGTTAATCCACTAAGGCACAAGCTAATTGAGAGCTTGTAGTCTCTTACAACATCGTGCTTGGTGACAAGTGCACGACCAACTTCACAACACCGTGCTTGGTGACGAGCACACGACCGGCTCCATAACAAAGATAGTTGATGTACTTGGAACAACCTCTTTACAACTCTTGAACACCAAAAGACTCTAGATCAACGTAGATATTACTGGCTTTTGGCTAAGAGGAGTATAGGTGTGATTTGAAAGCTTTAGAACGATTAAAAATACTCATTGAGTAGAGAAGAGAAGATGAAGAATGAATGAGTGATTTGAAATGAAAAACTCTCTTCTATTTATAGGTGTTTTCTGGGACCGAACTCGGGCAGAGTTCTGATGCAAATATTTCGCATATATACGTTGCATGCAGATTTGGAGGTAATTGACATTTGAATTCAAACAGACCAAACTCGGGCAGAGTTCGGACCGAACTCGAGCCGAACTCGGTTTTGAGTTCTGTCAAGGAAAATTTTGAAATATTTGTCAAAAACTGTTTGCAAAAATAATTTTGAACATTTTGTAAAAATGAAATGGGAATAGGTAGGCTTTTTATAAATTTGGACTGAGATTAACCTAAGCCAGTATTACCTAGTCGATCTTACAATTTAAGTCCTAGACGCAATAAAGATAAAATACAGAATAAATTGTAAAATGACTCGAACTGAATCCTATTGAAAGTAATCTTCAGATTGATGATATATATGCTTGATGATGCAGTACGACGCTCGTTGATATTGATTTCATATACCATGAAATGATTAGCAGTAGTTTGTATATTTTGTGTATTGACTTAAGTGCATGTCGATTATTAAAATCGGGTGTGACCATGGAATGGGCCAACAATCTCCCCCATTTTGATAATTGACAAACGTGAGTCTATACCAAAATATATTTTAAAAAATAGAACAAAAATAAAAAGTACCTGAACAAAAGATGGTGGTTTTGTTTTGGATTGGATTGTATGCTTTTGATTTTTGATTTTTGGTATGGTACTCTTTCTCCCCCTTTGTCAATATAAAAATGACTTTGGCTCCCCCATAATGTGTGAAGCCAACAATTTACAACAAAAACAGACAAAATGAAGCTAAAGAGATCTATAAACACAGCATAAAGAGAGAACTAGTACTGAAATAAAGTACTGAAAAGTCTCACTAAAAGTGCAAAGATACAATCACAAAGTACTAAATATGTCTAACTAAGAAGTTTAGACATAACAAAATAAAAACTACATCATAGCAAAAGATCATCGACTAACATCCTATCCACTATCCATCAGCTGAGTCCGCATCACATAGTGGGGTCATCACCGCCAGGAGTATTAGGAGGAAAGTAAGCTGCAGTAGGATCGAAGTAAGAAAAATATGCCTCATCTCCGAACCTAGGACCTGTGAAGCCTGGGTGAGGAAGGATAGTAACTGGATGCGCTGGATCCTGAGAGAGACTCCAGTGAATATCCGCAATCCCGTTCCGCAACACCTAAGCCTGGTAGATGTGGCGGAACTCTGAGTCGAGATAGCTATGATGACGTTGCGCAGATAGAGCAACAAAGTCATCAAATCTCTGATAGAATCCTGGATCGAATCTCGGAGCAGGGCTGGAGGAGCTTGAGCAGCATCAGGAGGAGGAGCCTCAGCACCGACATCTGGAGCAGGCTGAGCTCCAGGAGGCAGAGGTGGAGCAGGATATCTACGAGATCTAGTGAGCTCGATGGGAGTGGAAGAGTAGGCACAAGTTTGAAGATCAATATCAAACCTACGAAAGATAGAGGCCAGGTGCATAGGATACACTAGGTTGCATCCTGCATTTCTGTAGTTTAGCATCCAGGCCATCATAGTCTTGGGGATAGAGAAAGGAATACAAAATGAATATGGTACATAGCAGATAGCTCTAAGAAAGTAATCTTGTCAGAAGATCCTCTTTGGAAGGAGAACAGAGAAAATGAAACGATGGAGTTCATAAAAATTTTGGTTTAGATGTCTTGAAAATACTCTTCTAGGAATGGGGTTTGGATGACAATCAATTCCTTGAAAGAGTTAAGGGTGACATCCTCTGGAAATTGGATATGATGAATATCCACAAGAGCTTCAACAACATCAGGAACATAAAAGTATTCGCTGATATCAGTGGCATTAAACTCCAATTCTTGCCCAACAACGCAAGAATAGTAGTTGCCGTTTGGTTTTACCTGCAGGTTGCAGTAAAACATATAGACTGCATTGTCGAAAATGTTTTCAGCTACTTCGAAAAAGTCTCGGTAGCCTAGATGGTCAAAAGTGGGAGCATACTCAGAAAAAATTATAAAGTTATCAACAGCTCCATAACAAATTTTTCGACCGGAGAAAGAATCAAATCATAGGCCAAAATATTCCTTATCAGGAAATAAAGTGGAATCAAAATCATCTGAGCCTACTGGTCTTGCTGGACTAAAAAGACTAGCTAGAGTATAGTCAGATGAGGAAGATCCAGCTTGTGAAGGATCAACCGATCTCCTCTGACGTTTGGGAGCCATGGATGAAAAAAAATAAAGTACCTTGAAAGAGGAGGAAGAGAACGAAGTCGAGTAGCCCACCGGATCTCCTAGAAATCTTGCAAAGAAGGAGTAGGAAGGAGTTTTTTTGGGAGAAAGGAGAAGTTTTCTCGATTTGTTGAGTGAAAATAATGAGGAGAAGTGGGGTTTAAATAGGGTTTTGGGCCGGCTGTTCGGTTCTGGAAGTTAAAATAGCGTCGACCGAACTAGGCCCGAACTCGGTCAGAGTTCGGTCCGAGTTCGGCTACTTGCATTTCCGAGGTAATAAATACAGTTTTGGTATTTGAATTTTAACTTTATGACTTTTGACTCCTATATTTAATGACGTGTATTATTTTTGGGTTAGCTGTAGGGGTACTGTCCCAGCTAATGGAGGTTCACCGGAGAACTCTTAAGTACCGCTTCGCTTCGACCGTAGTCGTGGTGACAGACAGACCCTTTTTAGGCTTGTACCCCAAAATAATTTCCGTTAAATAAATTTCAAAGTTTCAAGTCATAAAATCAAATTTAATTACCATACTACACTATGAATCTGAAAATTCAAGTATACCGAGCTCTCGTCTCATTGTGTTAAAACGATCTTCAGCCAATGGTTTTGTGAAAATATCTGCTAGTTGATGATCTGTGTCAATGAACTCTAAGCAGATATCCCCGTGTTGTTGATGATTACGTAAAAAGTGATGACGTATCTCAATGTGTTTTGTGCGTGAGAGACAAATAGGGTTCTTAGTCAGATTAATGGTGCTAGTATTGTCACAATAAATAGGAATCTTAGTGTAGTGTAGATTATAGTCTTCTAAGGTTTGCTTCATCCACAAAATTTGAGCACAGCAACGACCTACGGCGATATACTCAGCCTCAGTAGTTGATAATGCTACGGAATTTTGCTTCTTGCTAAACCAAGAGACTAAGGCCTTTCCTAGGAAAAGACACGTATCGCTGGTACTTTTACGGTCTACTTTGCATCCTGTAAAATCCGTATCCGAGTAACCTATCAGGTCGAAGGATTTGGTTTTAGGATACCATAAGCCGACTGTAGAAGTTCCTTTAAGGTATCGAAAGATACGCTTAACGGCACTTAGATGTGATTACTTAGAATTTGCCTGATAACGTGTACAGATGCAAACACTGAACATAATATCAGGATGACTAGCAGTTAAATATAATAAACTACCAATCATACCTCGATACTTACGCTGGTCGACAGGTTTGCCACTTTCATCAGAATCAAGCTTTGTGGATGTAGCCATTGGAGTCCCGATTGGCTTTACGTTTTCAAAGTCATACTTTTCAGTATGTCCTTCGTGTACTTATCTTGGTTGATGAATGTTCCCTTTGAGTGTTGTTTAATCTGAAGTCCGAGGAAGAAGTTTAGCTCTCCCATCATACTCATCTCAAATTCACTCTGCATACACTTAGCAAAATCTTGACAAAGTTTTTCATTAATAGAATCGAATATAATGTCATCTACATATATTTGCACAAGGAGAATGTCATCATTTAAAGATTTGATAAACAAAGTTGTATCAACTCTTCCCTTTGAAAAACCATTATCAACTAAGAAGGCACTTAGGCGTTCATACCAAGCACGAGGTGCTTGTTTGAGTCCATAGAGTGCTTTCTGAAGCTTGAAGACGTGATCAGGTTTTTGAAAATCTTCAAAACCAGGGGGTTGTTTCATAAAAACTTCCTCTTTTAAAAATCCGTTCAAAAATGCACTTTTCACGTCCATTTGAAGTAATTTAAAATTATTAAAACATGCAAATGTACAAAACATGCGAATGGCTTCTAGTCTAGCAACAGGAGCATAAGTCTTATCATAATCAATCCCTTCTTCTTGATTATAACCTTGTGCCACTAGACGTGCTTTGTTGCGTAGAACTTGTCCATCTCACTAAGTTTATTTCGGAACACCCATTTGATACCAATTATTAATTGACCAATAGGTTTAGGAACGAGTTCCCAAACTTGGTTTCTCTCAAATTGATTTAGTTCCTCTTGCATGGCATCAATCCAAAACTCATCAGAAAATACATCATCTATATTCTTAGGTTCTATTTGAGAAATAAAAGCTATATTTGCTGCTATTTCAGAATCCCTAAGAGAGGAGCGTGTACTTACACCTTTTGATACATCACCTATAATGAGTGTCTCTGGATGATCTGGTAAGAATTTTAACGAATCAAACTTTTGAGTCAGATCTTCCACAGGACTCTTCTTAGTTTTTACATGTGCATCTTCATCATCACTGTCGCTAGATCTGTGATTATTTAGCTCATCAAAAGTAACTTTAATTGATTCTAACAATCATAGATCTTTTATTAAAAATCCTATATCCCTTACTCTTAGTAGCATATCCGAGAAATATTCCTTCATCTGCTTTAGAGTCGAACTTTCCCAAGTTATCCTTGGTGTTCAGGATAAAACAGCGACATCCAAAAACTTTAAAATAAAAAATGTTTGGAATCCTTCCAAACCAAAGTTCATATGGTATTTTCTTCGAGATAGGTCGAATTAACACCATGTTTAAAACATGACAGGCTGTGCTAACAGTTTCTGTCCAAAACATACTTAGGAAGATTATATTGATTCAGCATGACTCTAGCCATTTTGCTTAGAGTACGATTCTTCCACTCTATAATACCATTTTGTTGGGGAGTTCTAGGACAAGAAAATTCGTGGTAATATCGACTATCATCACAAAACTTTTTGAAATTAGAATTTACGAATTCGCTACCATGATCACTTCGGATACGAGTAATCATGAAGCCTTTTTTGTTTTGTACCTTTTTACAAAATATCTGAAATTAAAAAATAGCATTATTTTTGTTTGATAAAAAGTAAACCCAAGTAAAGCGAGAGAAATTATCAACAATAACAAAAACGTAAAGCTTACCGCAAAGACTAGCGACTCTACTAGGACCAAATAAATTCATATGAATCAACTGCAACGGTCTAGAAGTACTTACCGCATTGATGGATTTAAATGTAGACCTATGTGCTTTGTTCTTTTCACAGTCAGCACATACCATATCTCTCTTGAATGAAATCTCAGAGAGTCCTTTTACCAACTTTTTAGTGCTTAGTCGTGAGATAGTGTCCATATTTGCATGCCCTAGTCTCATGTGCCATAGCCAGCTTTCATCCAGATTAGCTACTAGGCATCTTCTCGCATTATTAGTACTCTCCAAAAAGAAAACATAAATGTTGTCTTCTCTAATCCCTTTATATACGGGATCACCAGATGACATATCATATATGGTACATTTGTCTTTCATAAAATTGATACCATAACCATTATCAGCCAAATAACTTATGCTCAGTAGGTTATGTTTCAATTTTGTTACTAGACAAACATCCTTTATTACTGGATAAGGAGAAATACCGACAGTGCCATTACCAATAATATCACCTCTCAAATTATTTTCGAAGGAGACGTATCCTTCTTTCTTCATCGATAGCGTGGCGAACAAAGATGCATCACCAGTCATGTGCCGCGAACATCCGCTATCGAGGATCCATTTGCTTTTAGCATGAGAGGGTTGAAGGTCCACCTAAAAAATAAGTAGATGAATCCTTTGGTACCCATTTCTGAAGGGTCCATTATGATTAGTTTTAGGTCTCCAGAATAAAGTGTGATTGTCAACAAGTTTCTTTGCCAAGCAATACTGTGATATGTATCCATGTGTACCACAATAAGTACAAGTTACTTTAGAACCAGTAGTGGTTAAAACTATATTGACATGCTTGTTTGGTTTCTTGGAGAACCTATAAGTGAAAGCATAATGATAGTCGTGTTTCTTCTGTGCTTTCTTATTTTTAGTCCTCTTAGGTGTATGCTTCGCATTAGGACTAAACTTAGGCTGTGTCACAGGTATTGCCTGTTTGCCTAACTTGATTTCTAACTTTTTAGAAATCGCAACGGACTCTTCCTATCTAGCAGTCATATCTGAGAGTCTTTGTTCTGTGACTAAGTGCTTCTTCTTCTCTATGTTATAAAATTCTTGTAGCTTGACATAGTCTCCTTCTTTCTTTTCAATCTTGAGGATAGCCCCATGATAGTCTACCTTGAGTTTGGCTATCTCTTCCGTGTTACCGATAGTAGACGTCTCTTTAATATCTTCAATAAGATTGGACAGTCCAGCTATCTCGGTTGTGTATACCTTAATCTCTTTTCGAGATTGCTTATACTTGTCAGGCACAGTTTTATGATCTTCAAGTAATTTGCTAAAGGCATTTTCTAATTCATCGAAAGTAAAATCATCATATAGAGGGTTGAGGATACCTTATCAAATGCCATAAGACAGACATTGGCATTTCTGCAGGGTCTGTCTTCTTCCTCTGTATCACTGGCATCACTTTTATGCCAGATGCTTGTGTTGGCATACTTTCAACTGGTTGTTGCTTTTCTGCTTGATCTTGATCTGTTATATGGACTGCTTTTCTTTGAAGTTGGGTAGTCCTTCTTCATGTGCCCTGTCTTCTTGTATCCAAAGCAAATGGTTTCATCTTCATTGCTTTCTTGGATATCTCTCTGCCTTCTGTTTGATTTCTCAAACTTTAGGAATTTCCTGAAGTTCTTCATAAGTAGGGCTTGTTCATTACCACTTGATGATTCTTCATCAGAATCATTGCATGTTGATTTTTTTGCTTGAGCTTTGAAGGCAATAGATTTTTCTTTTGGAGTTGCTTCTTCAAATTCTTGCAGATCAAGCTCATGGGTCATGAGCTTGCCCATCAGTGTTCCCAAGGACATAGAGGTAAGATCGTTTCCTTCAATGGTTGCTGTAGCCTTCGGGTTCTAGTTCTTGGTTAGAGCCCGTAGCACTTTTCTGATCTTCTCATGAATGCTGTAATCCTTACCAAGAGATTGCAAAGGATTAGTTATATCAAGAAAACGTGTGAACATCTGTGTAATTAACTCACCAGGTTTTATCTTGAAAGATTCATATTCCTGTGTTAGTCTACTAATTTTAGATTCCTTCACTTGGAAAGTACCTTCATAAGTTACCTCAAGAAGTTTTCAAATTTTGTGAGACATTTTACAGGTTGAAACTTTGTTGAACTCCGTTTTGTCAATTGCACAGAACAGTGCATTGATGGCACGAGCATCTAGACTAGCCTTAGCTTTTTCAGCTTCAGTATATTTATCATGAGGCTTGTCTACAAGCTGGCCATCAACCACTGTAGGTGCCAGTTTCTTATAACCGTCAATCACTATAGACCAAAAATCAAAGTCACTTTAAGAAGAAAGTCATCCGTGTTTTCCAATAGGTATAGTTTGTACCATCAAATAGTGGGGGTCTATTTGTGGATTGCCCTTCATCGTTGAATATTGACTTCACGGCTGCCATATATACTCTCTGAGGTTTGTTATATTAGAATATAACCTGCTCTGATACCAATTGTAGGACCGTTGAGCACCTCTAGAGGGGGTGAATAGAGTGTGTGAGTGTGTGCAACGGAAAATAATCACCAATTTAAAATTTTGAAGTTATAACTATGGCAGTAAATAAGAGACAGTAAATAAATGTAGCAAGAGATAGAGAGATCAAACTCAGTAACACAGCGATGTATACGGGTATCCCTCTGAGAGGACTAATCCAGTCTCGAGTACTCTCGCTCGATGTTAATCCACTAAGGTACAAGCTAATTGAGAGCTTGCAGTCTCTTACAACACTGTGCTTGGTGACAAGTGCACGACCAACTTCACAACACCGTGCTTGGTGACGAGCGCACGACCGGCTCCACAACAAAGATAGTTGATGTACTTGGAACAACCTCTTTATAACTCTTGAACACCAAAAGACTTTAGATCAACGTAGATATTACTGGCTTTTGGCTAAGAGGAGTATAGGTGTGATTTGAAAGCTTTAGAACGATTGAAAATACTTATTGAGTAGAGAAAAGATGATGAAGAATGAATGAGTGATTTGAAATAAAAAAACTCTTTCCTATTTATAGGTGCTTTCTGGGACCGAACTCGGGCAGAGTTCTGATGCAAATATTTTGCATATATACGTTGCATGCAGATTTGGAGGCAACTGACATTTGAATTGAAACAGACCGAACTCGGGCAGAGTTCGGACCGAACTCGGGCCGAACTCGATTTTGAATTCTGTCAAGGGGAATTTCGAAATATTTGTCAAAAACTGTTTGCAAAAATAATTTTGAACATTTTATAAAGATGAATTAGGAATAGGTAGGCTTTTTAGAAATTTGGACTGAGATTAACCTAAGCCAGTATTACCTAGTCGATCTTACAATTTAAGTCCTAGACTCAATAAAGATAAAATACAGAATAAATTGTAAAATGACTCGAACTGAATCCCATTGAAAGTAATCTTCAAATTGATGATATATATGCTTGATGATGCAGTACGACGCTCGTTGATATTGATTTCATATACCCTGAAATGATTAAAAGCAGTTTATATATTTTGTGTATTGACTTAAGTGTATGTCGATTATTAAAATCGGGTGTGACCATGGAATGGGCCAACAAAAGGTTGGTACCAACCACCAACTCTGAATGATCAAGGATATGGCTCGGATCTAGGATATACCGTCGTAATTGGGATACATGGAATACGTCATGTACCTCATGTAACGACGCCGGAAGAGCGAGACGATAGGACACGTCACCTACTCGCTCAAGAATATCAAACGGCCCTATATACTTAGGACTAAGTTTTCCCTGCACGTCGAATCGAATGACACCATGGGTAGGCGAGATCTTAAGGAATACGTGGTCACCGATAAAAAAACTCAAGAGGATGCCGATGAGAATCGGCCCAATGACACTGACGATCTTGTGCAACTCGAAGCTGATCTCTAACTTATCTGACCACCTCGATAGTCTGAGTAACCATTTCTGGACCAAGGATCTACCTCTCGCCTACATCATCCCAGGCTAAAGGTGACATGAACTTTCTGCCATACAGTGCCTCGAATGGTGCTATCTGGATACTGGCTTGGAAACTGTTATTGTAAGAGAACTCTACTAGACGCAGTGATCTTCCCACAAACCACCGAAGTCAAGTGTACATGATCCTAACATATCCTCAAGAGTTTGAATCGTGCGCTCTGACTGACCATCTGTCTGTGGATGATAAGCTGAACTAAACTTGAGATGAGTCCCCAAGCTCTCTTAAAGACTCCGCCAAAAGTGTGATATAAATCTCGAATCTCTGTCGGACACGATACTGACTGGAACTCCATGCAATCTGACTATCTGCCTGAGGTACATCTCTGCTAGCTGATCCGTCGACTAACCAATTCTGAAAGGAAGAAAATAATCTACCTTGGTGACTCGGTCAACTATAACCCATATAGCATATCTTCCAGCTGGTGATTTAGGTAAACCAGTTACAAAATCCATGGTAATATGCTTCCATTTTCATTCTAGGATCGATAAAGGTTGAAAAAGTCCAGCTGGTCTCTGATGTTCAGCTTTAACCTGTTGGCAAACCAAACAACGAGAGACAAACCGAGTTATCTCCCTCTTCATGCCACTCCACCAGAAATGCTGACGAATTTTATGATACATCTTCGTACCACCGGGATGAATTGAGTACTGCAAACTATGAGCCTCTACCATGATCTCTTGCCTGATGTCACCACTGGGTACACAAAGACGCCTTCCATGTCGGAGTGAGCCATCTTCATGAATACATATATAACTATGCTCTTCGTCCCGCTTCACATTCTGCCCTAAGCCGCTGAAGCTTAGAATATATTGATTGAGCTATCTTGATCCTCTCAACTATGCTGGACTGAACTTGCATACTGGCCATTAATGCCACATTGGTAGGGAGAACTATCTCTATACCCATCTTCTAAAGATCTGCTAATAACTCGGGTTGTACTGTTAGTAAATAAGCTCCGGCTCTTCTATTCAACGCATCTGCAACTATGTTGGTCTTTCTAGGATGATACTGCAGGTTGATGTCATAATTTACTAGTAACGCTAGCCATCTTCTCTGACGTATGCTAAGTTTCTTCGGGGTAAACACATACTTAAGACTCTTGTGGTTGGTGAAAATCTCTACCCGATCTTCATACAAGTAATGCCTCCAAAGCTTAAGTGCAAAAACCATTACAGCTAACTCCAAGTCATGGATTAGGTAATTCCTCTTACAATCATGAAGTTGACGTGATGCATAAGCTACTACCTTGCCATGCTGCATTAAGACACATCCTAATCCTCTTCCTGAAGCATCCCAACAAACTAAAAATCCTCCAGTCCCATCTGGAAGCGTGAGAATGGGTGTCGTCATCAATCTTTGCTTCAACTTCTCGAATAAAGTCTGACACTCTGCTGTCCAAGCAAACTGTACATCCTTGCAGGTCAACTGCGTCAATGGTGCTAAAATTTGAGCAAAATCTGATACAAATCGCCGGTAATAGCCTGCCAATCCTAGAAAACTACGAACTTCTGCGATGGTACTAGAAACTGGCTAGGTCTCTATAGCCACTATCTTCTGGGGGTCCACTTCCACTCCTCCTCTGGTGATGATGTGACCTAAGTACGAAATGCGATCAAGCCAAAATTTGTACTTGCTAAACTTCGTGTATAACTGGTGCTCTCTGAAAATCTAAAGGATTACTCGAAGATGTCACTCATGCTCTGCTTCACTCTTGTTGTAGACTAAGATGTCGTCTATAAATACTGTCATAAACTGATCCAAATAGGGAATGAATATGCAATTTATGAGATCCATGAATATTGCTGGCACATTGGTTGCTCCAAATGGCATAACAAGGAACTCTCAATGTCCATATCTAGATCTGAACACCGTCTTCGGGATATCTTACTCTCTGACTCTAATCTGATAGTATCCTGACCGCAAGTCAATCTTCGAGAATACTTCTGCCCCACCGAGTTGATCGAATAAGTCATCTATCTTTGGTAGGGGATATATGTTCTTGATTGTTACGAAATTCAAGGTACGATAATCAACACATAATCTTGACGTACCGTCCTTCTTCTTCACAAAAAGCATCAGGGCTTTCCAAGGCGATCCACTAGCACGAATGAATCCCTTGGTTCTGAGTTCTTCAATCATTTTGCATAGGATCTCCAATTCTGATGGAGACATTCTGTAGACTCTCTCTGACACTGGTGCCGTCCCTGGAAGCAAATCAATGGTGAACTCGATCTCTCTCTCTCTCGCTTTGGCGGTACGCCTGGAAGCTCTTCGGGAAATACATTAGGAAATTCTTCTACTACTCAGGCAAACTGAACTGCTTCTGCTACTGCCATCCGTAAGACTGGTGGAGAAGGTTCTACTTCGCCTCTGAAAAACAAAAATTCTTCTTCGCCGAGAATACCAAAAATAATCCTGCCCACATGGCAGTCTATTCTTGCATATTGATCCTTCAACCAATCCATTCCTAGGACCATATCATAGTCGGCCATCGAAAATTCTATCAACCTAGCGGAAAACTTTCTACCGCTAACTACAATTCGACACGAGAAAAAGACTCTATCTACTCCCATAAGACCGTTACTAGTAAGTATATTGAGCCTTACTAATAATGACTCAGGCTCCAGTTCTATTCATATTGCGAATCGTGTAGACATAAATGAATATGATGTACCCGAATCAAATAATACTGATGCTGGAAAAGAGTTGACAAGAATGGTACCTGCCACTACCTCACCTGATGCCAGTTTTTCTGCTACTGCCAGAGCCATAGCTTGACCATGTCCTCTTGGTGTTGGTCCCCTCTGCTGGTGACCACTGTCTGTTCTGAACTTGGGCTTGGGCATGAGCATATTGTTGCGGCCTCTGCTGCTGGAATGCTTGTGCCTGAGGCAATAATGGCCTCGGAGGCTGGTATTATTGTTGCTGCTGCTGCACTGGTGCTGGTGTCCTGACCGATAGACTGGTTAGGGTTGATGAAGATGAACTGGCTCTATACAGGCAGGACCCTATCACGTGGTCCAGTGCCCCCATAAGCCAAGCAAAATCTCTGTGCTCTGCGACACTCTGAAATCACGTGTCCAGGCTTCCCACAATGGGAGTAGCCCATTGCGGAAGATTGCTTCTGCTTTTGTTGATGAGGGTACGTCGGAGTCGAGTGCTGAACCGATGAAACTATGGTCGCCCTCCTAGGGGCTCCAATAGTTAAAGCCCTAGCTGCCAGGGCTGGTGCTGACAACTGAGATAACTGTCTATGATGCCTCTTCCGTTCTCCAGCTTGATCTACTATCCTCTGAGCAGTATATTCGTGCTTCCTAGCTGCTCACAGAACTGCATCAAATGTCTGGTGCACAAACTGCTCCACTGCTAGAATAATCTCTTGGTGGAGTCCCTACTGGAACCGCTGTGCTCGGTCCAATTCGGTCGCTACCAAGGTAGGAGCGAACCGACTAAGTCTTAAAAACTTGGCCGCATAACCATCGACCGTCCTTTCCATCTACTTGAGATTGCTGAATCTTGTCTGTAGATTATAGCGAGCTACTGCATCAAAGTACTTCGTCTGAAATCTATCGCTGAATACTGCCCATGTTATAGGCATCACCAAACTAACTGCTTGCATTGCCCATCAGCTGCGGGCTAAGTCAACAATTGTAGTCGTACAACGGCCACCTTCACTTCAACTAGAATTCTAGATGCCTCCAGAATAACCTTTACGTCTTGAAGCCAAGCATCAGTAGCAATAGAATCTTCACTGTCGTCAAAGAAAGGTAGGTTCAGGCGCTTGAAGTTGTTGGCTGTATTGTTCCTCTTGATAACCAACTCTGCCCATAGCTGTTTGAACTGTCTGCTGCAGAGCACCACCTCAACGATCTTGTGACACAAGCAAGTCCCGGATGAGTCCCATCAGGGTTCTATTTTCAGGCTCTGCAGGCTGAGCTGGCTGAACTGGTGGCTCTTGATCCCCGGAAGGCATGACTCGGGATGCAGCCCCTTAGTATTGGGTTTGGTCCCCAGGTTGCTGCTGGTCCACTAGAGGTGCTCCTTCCGGCTGATCGGTAGGACCAGCAATAATACCACTGAATAAATGACATGGGAAACAATAAGGAAGGACCAAGATAGATCAAGGATATAAACATGTCATCAGGTCAAGATTTACGAAGATTAGAAGGCACGAGTAGAGATCAAGGGCGAATGCTGATTGAGACATCTATCCAGTAAAACCCTCACACATCTTGATTTATAAGACCTGCATGGGCCACCACTTAAACCGTATCATGCCCCAGAACCATAATACTGGAGAGCGAGGGACAGACACAGCTAGCTACGTACATTAAAGTGCAACCCACCTCGCAATACGGTCATGGTTGTCTAGATGCATGACGATTTATCTACAAGCCATCAGTCTCTTATAGTCAAGAACAAGCCTAGTGTCTCAATCTCAAGCATGCAAATAATTATTACAAGATGTTAGATCATAAGACATACAAAGTAAGGCGTCCCAAATATTACATATTCTGATGATCATGAAGGTAGTCAAACAAAATATGAACACTAGCAAGAGTTAAGTCATACATGATCAACCCTAGGTTTTGTCAATTATGTTACGGCCCTTAGGCAGACAAAAATAAAGTTTTAACACGAGCTAACACATGCTCGGCGGCTAAACACCTCAAAGGAATAATTTACAATAGAGTGGAAGAGTAAAAATAAGAAACCAACTCGTTGCCACGGTTACTCCTGGTGTTCACCATCTGGCTGAAAAGCAGTTAGATCCTAGGGTATCACTCCGAAATCTGGCCATACAAAACCAACTTGATCAGACCCTAGAAAGAGCAAGTACCATAAGGGAGACTCCACTTATGAACTAAAACCAGCATATAATGAATAGAAGAATTGATGCAAGAACATAATATAATAACATAAAAGACAGAGTTAAAGAACATACTAGCTTACATTAAAAAAATAAGAGGTGGAATATAATTTCCATGTTAATCATGAGACAATCATTCAGGCACGGCCAATCAAGTCCTACTGCTTGATATCATTAGCTAACTAGGGTTATCATAGACCTAGTTGCTAACAAGATGCAGTTGGGATATTCCTGCAGTCACAGGTCCTACAGACTATCCATGCTATCCAGGCAAAAGTTATGAGAGTTATCAAGTTGCGAAAGTTACAAGAGTTATCAGGATTACTGGTATACTTGAGTACTCATGATTCAAGAAGTGCAACACATGACAGTGTGTTGGAAATACGCCCTACTCGACGGTAGGCTACAAGTCCACATGTGTGGTCGGGAGAACGGGATTGCCTGTAACTGGGAAATCTCTCTATATGAACTACTTGATTAATCAAGTCATTTAACCTAGTCAGATTCATTATGAATCCCTGACCGTGATAACCAGGAATCCATGTCCTAGACATGATGTAAGACGAGACAGGTAGCTTGTACAGTCACAAACAGAAAAATCAACCATGGAGTCAAGATAAGAGTCACACTAGCAAGACAGGTATAGTTGTCGCAACAACAATCAGAATTATACATGTCATGTCAGGTTTACTTGTCATGTCAAGAGTTCTTGTTATGAGTGCACCTCGACGGGCAACTATTAAGATTATCAAGATGGAATCATGTTATCATGTTCGACGTTCAAGTTATTAGCTCAAGATTATCATGGGAATTTCATGCACATCCGTGCATGGGAACTTCCTGTACATCCGCGCATGGAAATTCTTGCTCATTCGCGCATGGAAATTCCTGCATATCCGTGCATGGAAATTCTTGCACATCCGTATATAGGAATTCCTGCACATCCGCGTATGGAAAATTCCTGCACATCTGTGCATAGAAATTCCTGTACATCCATGCATGGAAAATTCTTGCACATCCGTGCATGGAAAAACTCACGTTGCGTCTACAGTACATGCAAATAGGGAACCTACGTGTATGACACGCTCGGAGTTAAAAGATGCATTGTCAGGACTTTACGGCGCATGGCCTCCCGGGCGTATGGGGATCGTCGTCCCCAAACAGCAAGTTCAGCTATTGAAGTTCCAAAAACTTTCCTTTGTCATAACTTTCTCATCCGAACTCGAAATCAAGAGAAATAAAAGCCAAAACTGCATGAAATTAAATTCTCTACAATATGGACCACTAGTTTTTGGAAATACCAAGTTTTTAGAGATCAAAACCAAAAAAACAAGAAGAGTTAAAACTTTTGATCTACAAAAATCTATCCATCAAAACCGAAAATTTCAAGTTCTAAAGATGCTTAAAATAATGTAGAGAAGAAGATAGAACAAATAAAAATAGAGATCCATCATGTTCTTCATAGAGCAAGTTGTACTTGCCTTAGGGTTTGGTGGAGGAGTAAATAAAGAAGAAGAAGAAGTAAATGATAATAATGGAAGTGAGAGAGAGTAGTTGGTTTATATACCAACCCTCTCATCTCAAACCAACCCAAAACCAAACCAAACCAAGTAAAGCCAAGGTGAACCAAACCAAAACTAAACCAAGTCAAGATTGAACCAAGACAAAGCAAGACAAGTCAAAATACAGGCCACCTGATAATGTTAGAAATCCGTACACGTATACGAAAAATACATATAACAAAAAACGGGTGCGACACAAACTTCCTGAGGATGTTAACCCGGAAGAAGAAATCATGTACATACCTAATAAAAGAGGTTTTGCTTTTGATTACTCTGATGTTCCTAAGACTAGTCTAAAAATGATAGACACTTTGTGTTCACGTATAAAGGATACGAAACAATCAATGTCCGTATATGTAAACCCTTAACCCAAATTTTTTTCTTTTGTATTTTTTTAATATATATACATATATGGACTTAAATGCTATTATATTTTAAGTTAGAGAGACTTTATAAAATTCTTATAATTTAAGGGCATTTATGTAAAGCTTAAAATTCAAACTCTGTTTACTCAACCGAGCCTTTAAACACCCCTATGTTTTGAATTCGAAGATAAAGCTCTCCAAAACCTTAGATGAGATCAAATCGGATTCTTCTCACCTCCTCCCATAGATCAACACTAGTATATATTTAGGAGAGGATGACAGCCGATCCAAGCCTCTAAAAAAACCCTAATCTCTCTTGAGCCCTCCAGTTCGTGAAAGCCTTCTGGTCGAGAGAGCATTTGACAATGAAGGGCCTTTGGTTCCGTAACAGGTAATCCTCATCTACTATAACATGTGATTCCATAATTCCAGTTAGATTGTCATGTTTTAGTAGGAGATAAAGGTAATTGTGATAATGTTAAAAAGGGCTTAGATGGTGATGTAAGTAACATGGGGGATGAAATTAGTATCAGGAAAACTGGGTCATGTCAGGACTAAGTAGGTACTAGGTGACCCCTGGGAGTACCTGACCTTGCAGAGTGTATCATGACACTTCTGAATCAGACCAAGTGTGGGACACCCTAATATTCAGTATCCATACCGTAGGGTAACAGGATTGGCATCCTAAGTAATGCTACCAATGACGACTCATAGATATGTACATTTTAAGAAGTTGGTTTTGTGTGTATCAGAGTAGCTTGGAAGTAAGGGCAACATCTGTAAAGCAAAACTTGTGCCCAGATGTCAAGTACATGGGCTGATTCATTTGTCAACTCGTGTGGGGTGTGCCCTATGGATAATAAGTTAAAGGACACTGACACATAATATCCATAGGATACGTGACATATATACAAGTAAGGGTATTCGATTAGATACTATAGGGAGAGGAGAAACAGGTATAGACTATAGGAGGAGTGATAGGAGCCAATAGGAAAGTGATATGGGTGTCTTTGTCCTACCTTTAAGGTAAAGGTATGATGATGAAGTGTCTAACTTAAATGAAGGACCAGGTATCCTACAGAGACTCTAATAGGTGCAGGGAGCTTCCTACAGGAACCACCTATCCAGTAAAGGGACAGGGGTTATAGGGCAGAGAGTACCCAGTCTAAGGGGTGAGATCGGTACTTAGGACAGTATACACTAGTACCACCTAAATAATAGAACTATGGAAGTATAAAAAGAACATGCACTGACCAGAGGCTTGTTGACATGTAAATTGCATAGCCTGTAACAGAGCACATGATGTATCACCTTACATACTGATATATTAGTTGAAGGTCTTGTATTAGCTTGCACAAGAGGTACCACTTAGTATAAGGTTTTAGGAAGCAACAGTAGCAAGAACAGGGATAAGAATTATCAGGAGGAGAATACCTACAGATGTTGATATCAAACCAATAGTTGTGTGTGCCCAGTTGTAACATATGGATATGTGTGAGCCATAGAGTAGATAGAAGTAAACAATCAATGTATCAGTCGACACACTCTTGGTATCAGTTGCATTTGCAATTGGGTCTCACTTCATATTAGTTTGCTTAGTGGCAGTTTACATATCGACACACAATTTGTATATCACATTTGAGGTTTCCATGAAATATCGGCCTATACATGTGGATATATCAATTTCACAACACCAAATCATGAGCCACGAGTATCAGTTGGTGTATATGGGAGCAGGGGTTCACTTGTATCAGTAACTTGAAACACGAATAGGTGTGTATATAGTCCAAGTACCAGTAGACTCATGTAGGATATGAACATCTCAAGTATCCTATTTGCCTTAACACCTACATAAGGAATCCTATAGGTAAAGAAGGAGTATTTGATGCCAATATACTAAGATATCAGATTTTATTTTCCGTATCAGTGACACAGGTTAGAGGATGGTACCAGTAGGCAACAGGTGCCCCAAAGTATTGGCCATGGCAGAGATAAGAGGATTTGAAGTAATATATAAGGAGTAGGACTGAACTAAGAAATTCAAATAGAAGGAAAATAGAGGACTGTAAAATAGAGTGTACTAGCAAGTAGCACATTACACGAAGTAGGGAATGGTGTCAATATAGATTTAAGCCTATAACAGTTGATCCTACACAGGGGCAACAGAGTTCGAATATTAGAAGGGTATCCATAAACACGGGTCAGAATCTTAAGGCCAGGATTACCTACTACGAGCCTGCTCAGATTCGCATTAGTACGATGTCGTGGTAGTACAACGACTTAGTAATACTACTACGAGCCTGCTATAGAGTATAGGAAGTAAAGTGTTAGAATGAGAGGATACTCAATCACTGTTAGAATTCCTTGAGAGATTCCTGGGACAACCCTTAAGAATCTTATCTTAGCTTCAATTTGAAATCTTTTTTCCTTGATTTGATTCACCCATTACTCCTTGTTATTGAATTTGATTTTGATGGATTCATTGTTGAATTTTGAATCTTGATGATTAGTTGCTAACTTGAGTTTGTATATATATATATATATATATATATATATATATATATATATATATATATATATATATATATATATATATATATTATTTTTTAACCAAAGACATTTTATTGAAATAAAGGGAGGCTCAGAAAGAGCGTTACAGGCGGGTGCAGGACTGACAAACACAAACGGGCCCTGATGGACAAGGTAGGAAATATATATATGTCAATACCCTATTCAACAATGACCTATAGATACCAACCAACCCATATCCCATATGTCAATATCATCTGCAATCTATATGTATATATGCCTCTCAGTCTTAGGTGAACTACAACTATACTCAAGGACAGGCTCTGGTCATGGGTGCCTCACTGGAAAAAGATAAGGAAAAATAACAACAATTATCAAGGCTGTAAGGCATACTAACATCCTATATATAAACTGGTTGGTATTATAAATAACAGGAAATCATCTACAATAGGTTACTATTGTAATACCAATGCTAACTATCATCTCTAGGGTACAGACACTCTACAAGTCATCATATCATTACACTATAAAAGAACTACATATGAATAAGCTCTACAAAACTAAATATTCCTACTCCTAAGTTATTTATAGCAACAGAAGGGTACAATCATATACGTCTGTCCAAAATTATGTTACTCAGAGTCTTCGTCATGCTAGTGAGCAAGGCTACGATAATCACAGAGTCCTTGACTAAGGTACGTACCTCTAGGTTCATGGTATTTAAAATTTTCGCATTGCCGTATGCTTGGCAGTGAAAACCTTAAATTCCCACACCCGAGAAATACGTCCTAAATCTGACTATATGTCCTCACTATGCCAGCTAACACGACTATCGAAGATTCTGGATTCCATAACTGGGTGACCTAGCCCATATGATTCATCTCAGAAGAAAATCAAATATAACACAAGAACAACAGGACAAAATTGATCAATCAACAAGGAACAGAGGGAATCAAAATTTTAAGGCAGTTATAAGAGGCAATTTCAAAAATATAATCAAAAGAACGGAACCTGCAACTAGATCTCCAACGGCCTGAGCATCCTCGACTGTCCTGGCGAAAGCTCGCTCCTGCTGGCCTCCCCTGGCCTGCTGCTGATGCTGCATGTACCTCTGCTGCTGAGTCGGTAAGGGTAACCTCTTCTGCTGGCCTACCGAAATCCTCGCTCCTGCTCCCTGAGCTGTCCGTTTAGGAAACTTGGGACACTCTCTTAACGGGTGATATGATGCTCCGCAAAGTAGGCACTTGTCTATCCTCATTCGGCATTCGCCCCAATCGTGCCCCGGTTTCCTACAGGAAGGGCAACTGGTAATCTGCTGCTGTCTAGGGGTCTGCTGCATCTGTAACGGTGGTCCCCTCGGCTGCTCTGTCGGGGCCCTAGCTCCTGCTCCTGGTGCTGCTTCCTGAACTACTATGCCTATGTTCTGGGAACACTCCCTCAGCTGGTGGTCCGCTGCTCCACATAGTAGGCACCTGCCCAGCCTCTTCCTGCACTCACCCCATCCATGCCCCGGCTTTTTGCAGTAGGAACAACTGATTGTCTGCTGCCTGGGTGCCTGATACTGTCAGGGCTGCTGCTGCCTCTGTGGCTGTTGTACCTGTTGAAAGGGTACATGGTCCTGAAACTGCCGCTGCTGAAGGTAGACCCTCGGCTGCTGATACTGCTGCTGAAACTGCAAGAGGGGTATATTGGCCAGGCCCGCACTGCCACTAGCTTCCTCAAAAGGAGGTGCAATAGAACAATCTATCTTCTGGTGGGCACCTGACCCACAGAAATAACAAACCTTCAACCTCTTCATGCACTGCTCCCAGATGTGTCCCGACTTTTTGCAGTAGGGACAACTGATCGCCTTTGAGTCCTGACCCCGATACTGATGCTGTGCCTGCTGAACTCTCATTGGTGTCTGTGTCTGCTGAATCTGCACATGGGGCCTCTTGGCTTGGCCTCTGCTGCTGCTAACTCCATGAATGTCATGTCCCTTCTTGAACGACTGTTGTCGCTGAGTTTCCACTATCTGCTGGAAGAAGGAGAACAACCGCGCCACGTCCTCTGACCTTGATGGCAACTGCTGCTGAAGAACGTTCGGGATGACTGGGAAAAGTCCCGGAGTAGGAAGAGGTGCACTCCCATAGGCTGCAGATATTCCAGCCTGAGCTGGCATAACAGGAGCTGCAGTCTCGGGGCCCTGCTGATTAGGACGAGGAGTAGTAGACCCCTTAGTGGTGTCTTCCTGATCGAGATGAGATCGCGCCTCCATAACCATCCTGAAGACAGATCAACGAAAGGACAATCACTGAGAATGAAGCGATAACATCAAGGGAGAACGATTTATTTTCAAGGAAAGACAATAATGCAGCAATTTTAGGTAACAAGAATCTGATTAAGAGTTTTTTCTAATGTGATTGAGTACCTTCAAAATATCCTAATCCTACTGCAGGCTGTAGTGATACTCTAGTTCGAATACCACTACACAAACTCGACCTGCATGGGCCACCACTAAAAATGTGTCAGGACCCGCACCCTAGAGTAAGGATACGAGAAGTGGGTACGTCCAGCCTATGCCGCAGTATCGGCGGTAGAATGCTGTCCTAACAATATAATGTTAAGCAGATTATACTCCCCGAATGGGTGACATAGCAGAATGTAAACTCAATCATAACTAAGGAAGAATAAGCACGATATGATATAGAACTCAAATGAAATACAGATGATCAGAAGAGTCTAAGTGTCTAAGATAACATCTCAGCAAACATCCAGAAATACAAAATCTCAACTACAGAGTATGGAAGAATATATACAATCCAGATCTCAATGACAGAATAAAGCCTAACTAAACTAGTCTAGGCAGTAGGGGTAATGTCATCAGCTAGAGCTGGGTCCTCCTGAGAGTCCAGCTCACAAGTGTCGTCTAGGGCTGTCCCATAGAAAGTATCAACACCAGCCTCATCGTCCTCTGTAAATTTTCAACAGGTCCAGTCAGGACGGGAGCGAGCACAATACATCTCAACAGTTCATAGCAGGTTAAAAAATATAATCATGCAGTAAAGTAAGATACAGAAACTGAAGAAGGTACAGAATGTAACAGGGAGAAAACTGTAATAGAAATATCTACTATAAGTAGAGAACTAACAGTGGCTAGTGAGTCAGAGTACATAAAATATAAATGGCATAGGAGATTCTGATAAGACACTAAGGAGGTGATCAGATGAGATAATACTTGGATATTATTCACATGTCTACTTCTACTCCCC
>JANAVB010009546.1:0-29295 GCA_029216955.1 Iris pallida
TTTCTTGACATTTCGAGGCATGCGACCGCGTTAAAAAATTCACCTATACGGGACATAATGTATGGACATCGCTTTCTGAAGCATCCGTAAATTGTAAGCCTTCGGTCATGAGCAACTGTAATTGAGAAAAAGAGAGAGCTAAGCGATTGTATTCAGAGAGATTATGAGCCTGAGAGAACTGTAAATCTTAGCTTCAAGCCTTTGTAATCTTACTTCTATTATCAATAAAAAGACTTGATTTTGTTCGAATACTTGTGTTGTCTTGGTTATTCAATGCTTCTGCTTCGGGACTTTTGTACGACGATCCCGTTGCAAGCTGCTGTAATTGGCCATGTATATAGTCGTGAGTTTAGCACTCACAGCTTAATCATGAGAATTCTGAAGGGGTTGGTCCGAGAATGAGATGGATCTCTGTCCCACCACATAGGGTAGATTTTTTGGATTTCGAAGACCAAAGCAAGTCACTCCTTCTCGATAGGGTTATACCTGTGCTTGGCGCCGATCATCATCCTATTAAGGTAGTAGATGGCTTATTCATGGCATGGTTACTTTTCTGAGCTACCAGAGCGCCAAGAAAATGGTCTATTATGCGGACATAAAGCAAGATAGGTCTTCCCATGATTGGAGCCACCAAAACTCGAGGATCGTGAGATATTTCTTAATGTCGTCAAATGCTTGCTGACACTCTTTGGTCTAGACATAAGAGACTCCCTTATTTATTAATTTGGTGAAGGATTGGCATCTTTGAAATCCAGAACGTGGCAACCCGCAGCCCCATATGTGACGTGAACCTTTTAGGTACCAAATACTTAGCATTAGTTTTTTGGGAGTCCCTGTCCCCTCAGAATGACAGTTTGTTGTGGAGCATTAGGGGATTTTTACCTCCAGCTTGACTGCCAGCCTTGCCGTAGACGGACTTGACTTTTAAGTGGGTATTTTGAAACATATTAGACAATGCTAGCTTGCTGGCTAGCGGCTGACTTTTGGTGCATTGGCCAAAATTGGAGGATTGTTGGACTTGGAATTCATTTTGACATAATGTGACTTCCAAGTAGCATAGCACGAGGCGATGGGCAGTTCGTCATCGTCTTCTGCATGCACCCTCTTTTCGAGACGTTGTCGGATTGGTGCAATCGATTACAGTCGTTGGAATACAGACTGCTTGGACGAAGAGACTATTAGTTTGGCACCACATCAGTTGATGATGATGTTTGCACAAGTATATTCTGAAGAAGGCATATTGTGTACATAGTTGTCTCCTACGCTTTGCGCATGTGACTAAACATATTACACAAATCGTGCGAATGGAGGTTCATAGTTACACCTACTTCGTGCGCATGGCTAAGCCGAGCGCTTGGGTGTGTATGTGATTGGTGTGCTCCCTGATTTGGTTCCAGCACACGAGATCCGCCCAGATCATGGTGGAAGACTTATTATGAGGCAAAGCCACTTCATTTGCATAGCCAAACTAGGCGCATAGGTCTGTCAGCACAAGATTTGCTTCCTGACTTAGTTCCAGCGCATTGGATACGCCCAAGTTATGGAAAGACTTAGGAAACTGACCCATTCTGGGTGCAGATGCTCCTGGGTCAGTTCTGTACATCTTACAATTAGCTGTGCATGAGATAGTCAGCGCATGCTTCTGGTTTGCTGTAGGTACAGCAGATTGAGCATGCAGGCTCGTGCTGCCTTGGACTTCTTTGGTAGTGCATAATAGTCAGAGTCCAAGTTTTTCTCTTTCCCATGCTCCTAGATTGAGGAGCCAGCATTGGAAGAGATCCTGTCAAAAACAGTCCCCTTTCCATATGCAGAAGGGTTAATGCGGCTCCTTTCAGAAGAGCTTCTATTTCTGTTGTGCCCTTGTTTGGAGGCACACGGTTTGGAATCAACATTGTTTTCCAGCAGCGCATAGTGTTTTGGATCTATGCCATTGAGACGGCTGTAGGGAGCGCATCCCCTCCAGCTTCTAGGTGAGACACATCAACCTTTGGCACCCAAGTACGGCGAGTCTTCTTCAGCTTTTCTAGCCTCTTCGAAGGACACACGTTGTCCCTAGATAGTAGATCTTCAAAAGCTTGTTGGTCAAAATGTACGACCAACATCTTTGAGAAGACTTGAGCAAGTTATTGTCAGATTGCATCACCACCTTCTCTTCATAGGAAAAGGACCTCTCTGGCAGAGTCACAGCTTGTTTGCCATTGAAAAGTTGAACAAACTTTTAGTAACAACGATAAAAAGAGTACAATGTTGATTCTGGATAGGATCCTTCAGTACAATCTTTGATTTTGGGGAAGCGGATGATAGTGATCGAACATTGTGGTGGTTCATTTACTCCTTGACAAACTTACGATGAGACGTAAGAAAATTGCAAGTCTTCTGCTCAGCGGCAAGGTGGATGGCAATTCGGCTCTCTGAAGTTTAGTCAAACTATCTGTGTATCTGGTGGGATTGAAATGAAGGAAGACTCCTTCTATTTATAGAATTCTGGAAAAATTTATCGATGCACGCATATGCGATGCACGTATGGATTTGGCATGCAGAAGCACTGCGCATGGAATTTTGCTTCTACTTAGTATTCCGAACAGAATGTGATTGCCATTGTGCGTACAAAGCGCAACTAACCGCCATGTGGCAATGGTTGGGGTATGGCTGTTGCTGAGATCTTGGGTTGTTAACACCGGTCATAGGCATGACTGAGTCTTTAACACATGGCTCATGCTGAGGCTCGAAGATCTCGTTCTATTGTAACAAGAAAGATTTTGATGTGTATGAAGGATTCAGCGCATGGGGGTGGTTAGAACTAGTAGCATCCATGTTTTTAAAATTATTATTTTGAAAAAACATAGGAGAAGAGAAGAATTTGTTTTTCTACCAAAACAAGAGAGAGAAAGAGAGGAAAGAAAAATTCTGAACAGAAAAAAGAAAAGAAAAATATTATGCAATATTAAAATTACTTGAATACCAATTTGAAGCCTCTAGAAAATTTTGCACAAGTTGAAGCCTCAAAATACAGCACTTCGGACTCCAGAAAGTTGTACTTCAATATCCAGAAAGTTGTTACTTCAATATTCAGAATTTGCTTTGCTTCTAAATTTTGTATGAGAGGAAAGAAATTTTGGTTGTGGTTAATTTCATGATTTATGAGCTATTTATAGAAAACATTTGGAGCAAAATGACCCCCAATACCCCTAAATATAGTTGTTATAAAGGTTTTTTGGTCACTTTTAGCAAAATAACCAAAATACCCCTAAAGAGGCCAAAAAGGCCACTAAATGGGGGTATTTGTTCAAAATAACCCCAACGGATTTATTGGGTTAAACTAGGGGTGCAACTTGGGCGGGCTAAACCCTAGACCGATTAGGTAAAGCTGTTAATGGGTTAGGTTAGGGTTGAAGATACTCGGGTTCGGGGTCGGGGTATGTGTTAAAATATTTGAATCGATAAAAAATTGGGTTGCACTCGGGTTCATGTACTGGATTACCCGAAAAAACCCGGCATATATATATATATATATATATATATATATATATATATATATATATATATATATACACACACACACAACAAAAAAAAATATATAATATATATTTTGGTTGTGTGTGTGTGTGTATATATATATATACACACACACCACACACGCACTTTTATATATACACACACACACTTCTTAATTGAGAAGTTTAAATCCTAAATTTCTTAACCCAAACTCTTCAACTCCTTATCCAAATCTTATTTCAGTTTGTATTTTATAATGATCAAGGCTTTATTGCTATTTGATTATGTGTTTAATAATATTTTTGTTTCAAATTTTATATTAGAGCCCGATAAATCCGATGGATCCGACACAACCCGAGTTCAAACCGAGCCAAACGTGATCCCCCGAGATTGGTCTTCGGCTTCATATGTTGAACCGAGGTCGGGTCGGGCTTGGGCTAGGCTTATGATTCATCGAGTTGACATCAATATCGATCCAACCCGTCGAGTTGCGCCTTAGTTTGAACCAATTTTTTGGGTCTGACTGGGTCAGAACAGGCCTTAACCGGGGTCATCGACCGAGGCTGGGGCGGGCCGACCCTGAACCGGGCCGACCCCGTGTAGAAGCCAAGCCGGGCTAACGCGTCAAAATATCGAAACCAGCCCATTCCGGCTAGGAGCACGGGCCGAACTGGCCGGGCTAACGTGTCAAAATATCGAACCTAGCCGGACCTACTAGGAGCACGGGCTAAACCAGGCCGGGCCATTGACCAGGTCTGGGACGACCCATACAGGAGTTGAACGAGCTAGTGCTGGGTCGGGTTCTGTATTACACACCATGAACCGCCTTAGCCGCTCGAGATGTTTGAGGCCGCACGAAAAACATGAGTGAATTGAGAGAACTCTTTCTTTGGAGTGGGTTTTAAGAAAAAGTTGGACTGGGCTTGCAACAAGAATATGTTGAATAGTGAATACAATCATAAAAAATTAAGGTATTTATAGAGTTGCTTAGAAACATCAAGATACTTGGTGGTTAGAGAAATATTTAGGAATATTCTATAAATTCTATAGTTAGTTGAGGTGGTTACAAGTGGTTAGGAAGTTTTGTTTTGTTAGTTAGGGATTAGTTAGAAAAGTTGGTTCTTGTCCTTAATTATTAATCACATATCCCTATTAATTGGGGAGTTAGTTAACCTCCTAACTAAATTAAGGGCCTGCTTGGATTGCGGGTTAAGAGAGTTGTAACAACCACTTTTCTAAAATGAGGGTAATTTTGAACTTTTGTAAAATTGATTATTAAATAATAGGATTTAATTCATAATAGTGATTTTTGGTGAATTTTAATTAATTTAATACTATTTAATTTGGTGTATTGTGATTTTGGTGTTCTGTTAATGTAACCCTAGAATTGTTAAGCCTAGAGACTATTCATGACCATAGGGACCTAACTAGTGATTAGAATGACTAATTACAACTTTTTAGCCTAAGGGTATTTTGGTCATTTTGTGACTTTGAATTAATTAGGATTTTGATTAAGTGATAATGTGTTAAGTGTTTTGTTAGAGATTAACCAAGAATTGCCCTAACCTAGATATTATCCATGAGCCTAGATATTAGATTAGAAGCTTCCATCATGACAAGGTTAGAAATATCTAGATATTAAGTTGAGGTTAGATATTTGTTAAGGTTAAATATTATAACTGTCACCCCCAGTTTTCATAAACAGGGGTATTTTGGTAATTTTCCACTTAAAAAATTTTTTGGAATTATTTATTATTTATTGTATTATTTGGGGATATTTGAATCGGGTTCGAATTTTAACTCATTCCGACTTGTTTCGGGGATCCGGGGTAGTGTTGACCTTAGCGGGCCCACACACTAGTTAGCCATGGCCACATGTCAGTATTTTGGTTAGAGACTAGACTAATTATTTTGGTTAAGACTAATTTGGTTTAGTGGTTTTAGGTTTGACTAAACTACCCACAAACCCTAAGCAAACTTGTAATGAACTAATTAAACCAATAGAGGGCAAACTTGTAAATAGCAAAAAGGGGGTTTGGAGCCTAGTGTGGCCGGCCACAAGTAGGGAGTGGGGAGGAGAGAGAAATCACTTCCCTTGTTCTCATCCACTTTCTTCTTCTCTCCAAAGGTTCCTTCCATTCTTGAGAGCTCCACCATTGATTCAACCTCCAAATAGGTAAACCCTTCTCTAAAATAATTTCCATTCATGTAGAATGGTTAGAAAAACCCATAGGAATGTGTCCATGGTTGTGTCTCCATTAGACCATTTTGTGTCCTTTGGACATTTTTAGAGGTGTCCAATATGTAGGTTTGTGTCCTAATAGGAAAATCCTCTATTTGGACTCATGGATATTGTTTGTGTGTTGTTTTTGTGTTGTATTACATTATTCCAGATTTTACATTTTTAGAATGTATTTTTCCATGGTTCATAATGTATCATATTCCTATAATATATATTATATATTTATAATATATAATATATATATTATATATTATATATGGTTATATTATATATGTCTATATATATATCTATATATATATATATATATATATATATATATATATATATGGTTATAGATTTTTATATATAATAATATTATATATTATATATATATATAGTATATATATATATTATATTATATATATATATATATATATATATATATATATAAAAAATATATATATATATCTATATATATGGAGGATTATTTATGTTGATATATTATGTGGTGTGGTGTTTGTGTTGTGTTGGGAGAGGGCATGGGTTTGTGTGTGTGTTTGTTAGTAGGAGTGGTGTTGTTGGAGTGTTGAGTGATTTGGTAGAGAGGGAGTTGAGTGTGTTGGTGTGTTTGAGTGTATGTAGAGAGGGGTATATAGAGGAGAGTTTGAGGGTGTTAGAGAGTGATTAGAAGGGGGGAAATCACCCCACTACTGTCCCAAAATCAGTCCACTAAAGACACCCCATGACAGCCCATTATTCCCCCTACTTGCTGTCAAGGACAGCCACCACTAAAACCCATTAACTGCTGTCCAATACCACCCCAAATCCGCCCCTAAACTTCCCATTTCCCTGTCATTAATCACCCCCTTTGCTGCCCTAAAAATATGTCCAGATTTGCCATCTTGTGGCTGTCAATGACAGCCCAAGACCCCCACTTTTCTGACCTCAAAACAGTCCATCAAAGACCCCTTTGGCTGTCCTTGTTAGCTCCCACACCACCTCCAAAAACCCTTCAAATTAGTCCCCTTACATGCCACCAAAAACCTGTCCTATTGCCATTCAATTCAGCCACAAACACACTATATGACAGCCCAAAACCCACAAAAATCAGTCCACTTTGAACCCCATATCAGTTCATGCATTGGCCTTATGTGGTGTGTAGTTGTGAGTTTGTGTGTGTGTGTGTGAGAGCCTATTAGTGAGTGTATCTAGTAACCTATAGTATATCATATAGCTAAACTATTAGGAAAACTATAGGAGGAGCCTATGAGAGTGATAAATATGTGAGTGTATCATGAGAGTGAGTGGTGTAGATGAGTGTGGAAGAGAAAAGGGTAAAATTCATGATATGAATAGGGTAATAGGGTAAATCGATACCCCGTATCCTAACATGGCCTAGATACCTAGGATACCCATTTTACTTGGTAGATAAACCTTAGATAGGTTGATATCTTGCTACCCTAAGAGTCTAGGCTAGTACCATAGGTATTTGCGGGGTTTCCTTGGTTTTGGGCAAGGTATCGGGATTTACCTTAGAAGGGTAAATACTAGTTTGCCTAGAAATAGGATTGGTGTTAGAAGCCTAAGATAGGGTTAGATCTTGATTCCCGTGGTTGGTAATGATCGAATATGGTGCTCACAGACTAGTTTTGACGTCGGTTGACCTTTTTGGCCAAAAGTCAACAAAAGTCAACCAAGAGTCAAACTTAGTCTTTAAGCGACCCGATTTGACCGAAACCAACCCAAAGTTGACCAGTTGACTAAAAGTCAACAGTTGGTCAACATTAGACTAGTTTGACCTAGGTTGACCTAGAGTTGACCAGAGTTGACCAGAGTTGACCTGAGCTGACTTTTTGACCAAAAGTCAACTGTAAGTCAACCGTTGATCCCGATCGACCTAGTTTGACTTGGATTGACTTCCAGTGACCTAGTATGACCTAGTATGACTCAGTTTGACCTAGATTGACCTAGTATTGACTTGCATTCATGGCTTGTATTAGTTTCCTTTTTCAGTATTAAGCCCTGTTTGACTCATAGTATCTTATTTAGGTCTGTGATCACTCTGAGCGTCTGTTCACTATCAGCTCAGGACCACAGGCGAGTATATTCATGATAGTTTTATTGTCTTGATATCTACTATATTCGATTCAGTTGTAGTGTCTTACTTGATTCTCGACACGATAGTTCGCGGACTAGTATTATCGGATTCCGGTCATGAGATGTCATTCCTGGATTTCTTAGGATACTGGTACTTGCTTGGTCTTGATTCTTGTACTTGTATTGATGCCGATTCCTGAAGAGGACTTTCCCCTCTTAGGGAATCCCGCGTCATGACGTGCTATGTCCGGATCCGTATACTATTCGAGAATGGGGGAATTATTAGGGGTTATGTGATCAAAGCCTTCATGTAACTACATTTGCTAGCGTCACCCTCACCTCACGTAGGGTGTTGCAGACACCCATTACCAGTTATCTAGGTTGGACGGCATGACTCTTCGTTGAGTACACCACGGATTATCGGGCCAAGTGGATAACCATCTCTTGCTTCCCTAGCCGATCACATATCGCTCTAATTCAAATCACTTTTTTATATTTATTGTCTATCTTATATTCTAGTTCAGCTTTACTTACTGTACTTTCACCATGCTATGATTTATTTCTCACATGCTCTACCTGTCTTTTATACTGTACCATGATTTGAGACTAAGTTCTGTTTGAAAGAAGGGTTACAACTCCGGTCCTTGTTTGGTTCAAGGGTTGTAACTCGGCTTTCAAATGGTTCCCAAGTCGCCTATATCTTTTGTCTTATATTCATTATTGCTGTCTCTTATAGTATCTCAATTCATATGGAACTGCTGTTGGTGTTGTACTTGCTCATTTTCCTGACAGGATACCGTTGACAAATTTTACAGATGACTCTGAGACTGACTGCCCGACCTACTATGGGGTTGAGTCTGATGGACTAGATTTAGACCGTGGCTTATTGGTAGAGCCACTGGACTTTGCTCACCCTGAGTAGCCTAGTTTAGATAGGTTTGCCTGGCCTACGAGCCAGCTAGTACATTTCAGTTTTTAGTATCTTTATACTTATATATCTGAGACTCTGGATGTTGTATTAACTCTGACTTGTGGATTTTGGACTCGTTTCCTGTTTTATCTATCATATCTCTTTTCATGCTATCTACCCTAGTTTTGATTATGTGATTGAGACTGTATTGCTATGTCACCTCCATTCGGAGTGTATATACTGTACAGGTACATTTATCTGTTTTAGTCGTAGTATTTACAGACCCTATATACAGTATTCTACCGCCGATTCTGCGGCGTAGGCTGGACGTAACCACGTGCTCGTGCCCTCTTCAGGGTGCGGGTCGTGACACGTTTTTGTGGTGGCCCATGCAGGTCAGTATCGCAATTAGTGCGAACTCGTATGGTGCTCGACTTAGAGCGCTAATTACGAGCCTGCGACTAGGACGTAGGATCTAGGGTATGGTAGGAGTTACTCAATCACATTTTAGGAAAATTTGATCTTTTGATTACTATGACAACTCTTCTTGCATTTGAATTCAATTGACCTCCTTTGATAATATCTTATCTTGTGCCATATTGATCTCTTGGGTTCAATTCATCTTCAGGATGACGGTGACTCGTTCTCAGGCGGCAAGGCCTAGTACAGTTCCAGAGAGGTCAGATCGGCAGGTCTTCCACCTCCGGCTGCGGGAGTAGCAGTGCCAGATCCGGTAGGTCTTCCCCACGGTGCGGGAGTAGCAGTGGCAGTCCCAGGAGGTCTTCTACCTCCGGCAGCGGGAGCTACAGCTGAGGGAGCTGCCACTCAGTTCCAGCCCTTCCGGGGGAGTAGCAGCAGCGACGGTTCCAGGAGGTCTTCCACCTCCAGCAGCGGGACGTCTATGGTTATTCCTGATGTTCTTCCACCGCCGCCTCCGATACCGACAGATGCTCAGGGGATGATGGTCCTACTGCAGCAGATGCTGCAGACGCAGAGAGCACAGACAGAGGCACAGCACCGTCAGGCAGAGGTGCTGCGACAGACGATGGAGAACTCACATCAGTTAGCTATGGCAGCAGTAGAGAAAGGTGCACCGGCTATAGTTCAGGGAGCACCAGCACAGCAGCAGGATCAGGGGAGGCCCAGTACATACCTCTACTTCAGAAGATGAACCCACGGGAGTTCAAAGGTACCGAGGGTATCCTATACGCGGATGACTGGCTAGAGGATGTCCCGCGGAGTCTGGAGTTGGCAGAAGTCCCGAGAGTCTGTGGGTGACGTCTGCAGCGAGCCAGTTCTTCGATATAGCGCTGACTTAGTACCGTACGGATCCGCGTGTGCGTCAGTGAGAGGTTTGTCTTGGAAGGACTCAGGAAGCTCTTAAGGAGAAGTTCTACCCGGACGTGGCCGTATCAGCTTTGGAGGGACAGTTTGCCAGTTTGGTACAGGAGAACTCGTCGGTGGACGAGTACGCAGCGGAGTTCTTCCGCTTGAGCAGGTTAGCACCCAGTTGGTTCAGGATGGGGTGCAAGGCCCGAAAGTTCAGAAGGTGTCTCAACCATGCAGTGTGCACTCGCACATATGGGCGACGAGATGCGACCTTCGAGCAGATCCTTATGGAGGCTCAGATTTCAGAGAAGGATTTTGGCCTCAGGCTGAAGAGGAGCAGCGACGCTCTTGGAGCTAGTTCGAGTGCAGGGCCAGCGAAGCGCCCATACTTCCAGCAGAGGCAGTTTCAGCAGTAGCAGCCTCAGTTGCAGTTCCAGCAGGCATCGACACGAGCCCAGCAGCACCAGGGACAGGGCGAGAGGCCGTCCATCCAGTGTGCCTTCTGCAAGAAGATAGGGCACCGGGGAGGTCTGTAGATTGAGGCTGGGAGTTTGCCTGTTCTGTGGAGCTCCAGATCACCAAATGAGGGACTGTGCTGCCCGTGCAGCCAGACAGGCAGGCCAGGATAGAGTGCGGCAGGCTATAGGAGGCCAGCAAGGGCGCGCGTTGGCCATGGCAGTTGAGCCCACTCAGGCAGTAGCAGAGAGATAGCAGGTTCCAATCTTTCAATCTCATTTCCGCATTGCTTCCTCATAAACTGTCTTGAACTTCGATTCTATCTGTTCTTTGCTCGTTGGATGAAATTTTGTTCTTGTGATGATATTTTCTGAGATAAGTATGGGCTAGGTCACCTCGATTATGAGATTTAGAATCCTCTAGGGTCATGCTAGTAGGCAGAGTGAGGACATATAGTCAGACTATGGACGTATCTCTTGGGTGTGGGAATTTAAGGTTTTTGCTGCCAAGCTAGCGACAATGCAAAAATTTTAAATACCATAATTTTAGAGGTATATACCGTAGCTGAGGACTCTGTGATTATCGTAGCCTTGCTCATGGCATGACGAAGATTCTGAGTATCATGATTATTGGACAGACGCATACGATTATCAAATTGCATGAATTTTCTGTGTTGTTTCGTTTTAAGTTTTTGGATGATTCTTTTAAGGTGGATAGACTTATATTTGAGAGTAATTTTAAAAAAAAATATAATTTTAGTCATTTAATTCCTGCTTTGATTTTGAGATTTTAATCATTTTAAATTTTTAGTCATGACTTGTGAATTTGAGATTTTACCATTGTTGGTTTTAATTTCGAGGACAAAATTTTTTAAGGTGGATAGATTTGTCACCCCCAGTTTTCATAAACAGGGGTATTTGGTAATTTTCCACTTTAAAAATTATTTTGGAATTATTTATTTATTGTATTATTTTGGGGATATTTGAATCGGGTTCGAATTTCACTCATTCCGACTTGTTTTGACTTGTTACGGGGACCCGGGGTAGTGTTGACCTTAGCGAGCCCACACACTAGTTAGCCATGGCCCACATGTCAGTATTTTGGTTAGAGACTAGAATAATTATTTTTGATTAAGACTAATTTGGTTTAGTGGTTTTAGGTTTGACTAAACTACCCATAAACCCTAAGCAAACTTGTAATGAACTAATTAAACCAATAGAGGGCAAACTTATAAATAGCAAAAAGGGGGTTTGGAGCCTAGTGTGGCCGGCCACAAGTAGGGAGTGGGGAGGAGAGAGAAATCACTTTTCCTTGTCTCATCCACTTCTTTTCTTCTTCTCCAAAGGTTCTTTCCATTCTTGAGAGCTCCACCATTGATTCAACCTCCAAATAGGTAAACCCTTCTCTAAAATAATTTCCATTTCATGTAGAATGGTTAGAAAACCCATAGGAATGTGTCCTATGGTTGTGTCTCCATTAGAGACCATTTTGTGTCCTTTTGGACATTTTAGAGGTGTCCAATATGTAGGTTTGTGTCCTAATAGGAAAACCCTCTATTTGGACTCATGGATATTGTTTTGTGTTTTTTGTGTTGTTCTTACATTTATTCCAGATTTTTACATGTTTTTAGAATGTATTTTTTCCATGTTTCATAATGTATCATATTCCTATATGGAGGATTATTATGTGGATATATTATGTGGTGTGGTGTTTGTGTGTGGGAGAGGGCATGGGTTTGTGTGTATGCTTGTTAGTAGGAGTGGTGTTATTGGAATGTTGGGTGATTTGGTAGGAGGGAGTTGAGGGTGTTGTGTGTGTTTGAGTGTATGTAGAGAGGGGTATATAGAGGAGAGTTGAGGGTGTTAGAGAGTGATTAGAAGGGGAAATCACTCCACTGCTGTCCCAAAATCAGGCCACTAAAGACACCCCATGACAGCCCCTTATTCCCCCTACTTGTTGTCAAGGACAGCCCCCCTAAAACCCATTAACTGCTGTCCAATACCACCCCAAATCAGCCCCTAAACTTTCCATTTCCCTGTCATTAATCACCCCCTTTGCTGCCCCAAAAATCTGTCCAGATTTGCCATCTTGTGGCTGTCAATGACAGCCCAAGACCCCCACTTTTCTGACCTCAAAACAGTCCATCAAAGACCCCTTTGGCTGTCCTTGTTAGCTCCCACACCATCTCCAAAAACCCTTCAAATTAGTCCCCTTATATGCCACCAAAAACCTGTCCTATTGCCATTCAAATTCAGCCACAAACACAACTATATGACAGCCCATAAACCCACAAAAATCAGTCCACTTTGAACCCCATATCAGTCCATGCATTGGCCTTGTGTGTGTGTGTGTAGTTGTGAGTTTGTGTGTGTGTGTGTGAGAGCCTATTAGTGAGTGTATCTAGTAACCTAGTATATCCTATAGCTAAACTATTAGGAAAACTATAGGAGCCTATGAGAGTGATAAATATGTGAGTGTATCATGAGAGTGAGTGGTGTAGATGAGGTGGAAGAGAAAAGGGTAAAATTCATGATATAGAATAGGGTAATAGGGTAAATCGATACCCCGTATCCTAACATGGCCTAGATACCTAGGATACCCATTTTTCTTGGTAGGTAAACCTTAGATAGGTTGATATCTAGCTACCCTAAGGAGTCTAGGCTAGTACCATGGGTATTTGCGGGGTTTCCTTGGTTTTGGGCAAGGTATCGGGATTTACCTTAGAAGGAAAATACTAGTTTTGCCTAGAAATAGGATATTGGTGTTAGAAGCCTAAGATAGGGTTAAAACTTGATTCCTGTGGTTGGTAATGATCGAATATGGTGCTCATAGACTAGTTTTGACGTCGGTTGACCTTTTTGACCAAAAGTCAACAAAAGTAACCGAGAGTCAAACTTAGTCTTTAAGCGACCCGATTTGACCGAAACCAACCCAGAGTTGACCAGTTGACTGAAAGTCAATAGTTGGTCAACATTAGACTAGTTTGACCTAAGGTTGACCAGAGTTGACCAAAGTTGACTTTTTGACCAAAAGTCAACTGTAAGTCAACCATTGATCCCGATCGACCTAGTTTGACTTGGATTGACTTCCAGTGACCTAGTATGACCTAGTATGACTCAGTTTGACCTAGATTGACCTAGTATTGACTTAGACTTGCATTTATGGCTTGTATTAGTTTTCTTTTTCAGTATTAAGCCCTGTTTGACTCATAGTATCTTATTTTAGGTCTGTGATCACTTTGAGCGTCTGTTCACCCTATCAGCTCAGGACCACAGGCGTACATTCACTGATAGTTTTCATTGTCTTGATATCTACTATATCGATTTAGTTGTAGTGTCTTACTTGATTCTCGACACGATAGTTCACGGACTAGTATTATCGGATTTCGGTCATGAGATGTCATTCCTGGATTTCTTGGGATACTGGTACTTGCTTGGTCTTGATTCTTGTACTTGTATTGACGCTGATTCCTGAAGAGGACTTGCTCTCCTCTTAGGGAATCCTGCGTCATGACGTGCTATGTCCGGATTCGTATACTATTCGGGGATGGAGAGAAATTATTAGGGGTTATGTGATTAGGGGTTATGTGATCAAAGCCTTCCTGTAAATACATTTTGTAGCGTCACCTCACCTAGTAGGGTGTTGCAGACACCCATTACCAGTTATCCAGGTTGGAGCATGACTCTCCGTTGAGTACACCGCGGATTGCGGGCCAAGTGGATAACCCTCTTGCTTCCTAGTCGATCACATATGCTCTAATAAATTCAAATCACTTTTTTTATATTTATTGTCATATCTTATATTCCAGTTCAGCTCTTATTACTGTACTTTCACTATGCTATGATTCATTTTCACATGCTCTACCGCCTTTTATATGTACCATGATTTGAACTAAGTTCTGTTGAAAGAAGGGTTACAACTCCGGTTTGGTGGTTCAAGTGTTGTAACTCGGCTTTCAAATGGTTCCTATGTCGCCTATATCTTTTGTCTTGTTTATTATTTGCTGTCTTATAATTTCTCAATTCATATGGAACTGCGGTTGGGGTGTTTGTTGCTCTTTCCTGACAGGATACCGTTGACAAATTTTACAGATGACTCTGAGAATGACTTGCCGACCTACTATGGGTTGAGTCTGATGGACTAGTTTTAGATCGTGGCTTATTGGTAGAGCTACTGGACTTTGCTCATCCTGAGTAGCCTAGTTTAGATAGGTTTGCCTGGCCTGCGAGCCAGCTAGTACATTTCAGTTTGTAGTATCTTTATACTTATATTATCTGAGACTCTGGATGTTGTGTTAGCTCTGACTTGTAGATTTGGACTCGTTTCCTGTTTTATCTATCATATCTCTTTTTATGCTGTCTACCCTAGTTTTGATTATGTGATTGAGACTGTATTACTATGTCACCTCCATTCGGAGTGTATATACTGTACAGGTACATTTATCTGTTTTAGTCGTAGTATTTACAGACCCTATATACAGCGTTCTACCGTCGATTCTGCGGCGTAGGCTGGACGTAACCACGTGCTCGTGCCCCTCTTTAGGGTGCGGGTCATGACAATAGCTTAGGCCTTTGCTGGAAAGGCTTGAATTAAACTAGCTAGAGGCCTTTAAACCTCATGAAACTTAACCCTAAGCCTAGAAATAACCCTAGGCTGCCATCAAGGGATCCCCACCTCTATATAAACACATATTGAGACCCTATTGCCTCTTTCATTAAACCTACAAACCCTAGTTTAGTGTTCTTCCCCAAATCACCCCCAATTCTTCATTTCTTCTCTAAATTGAGCCTAGTCTTTTGCATTGGACACCCCTACAGTAGAGGATACCATTGGTGGGTAGCTAGCAAGGATTTGGAGGCTTGGGATCATTGTAAATTGGAGAAGGACCCTCATTCTTTAAGATTTTCATTGAGATTCACTCTCAATAGGTAAAACCTATCAGACTCATTCAAATTCCTAACTTCTTTCCATAGTTGCATTCATTTAGGTGTACCCTAGCTGTAGACCAAGTTTGTTAGGAATTCTTGTCTATTTGATACGCGTATCGGACACGTATCGGTGTGCTATGTAAAGTGTTCGGTGAAATGCCACTTAGAAATAAAACTTAATGTTTTCCAAAACTAATTAGATAGATTTGTAGCTTATTATGTGTATAATAATATTTGTGTTGACTGAGTTGACTTCTAGGTGTTTTTCGTGTCCAAAATGGACACGGGGATGCTGTACGACATGGTATACGGCTCCCCTGCTGCTGTACATATCGTGTGTACTATACACGACACGGTTTGACACGAGACTTGATATGGATGTGGGGGCACACACTGATACTTCGTACACAAAGTTTGAGACAATTTCGTCGAGTGGTTCGAGAGAAATCTCGATCGCATGGATCATACGCCACTGCAAACACGTGAATTTTTGGTTCTGATACGGCTTTCGTATCACTGACACGATATACTTGGACACATATCAGGGTATTAGACACGACGACCTAGACCTACTCTACCATTAGGCTTGACCCCTAGACACTAGGATCCACGTGTCGTGTCCTTTTAGACTCGACACCTCAGCACGAGACTGTGCTGAACACAGTCTCTGATACACTGTTCCGACTCTTGTTTGGACACTGTGTGGACACATGTGGACACGACTCGACCCTAGATGACACATAGGATTCGACACACTCCTCCTCCTTCTAATTCCCAGGTTTTGTTGGTGTTAGGTTCGATTAATTTGATTTGGGGGTTCTCTTGTTCGACTGATACTGAGTTCTAGTCTGAGTTTTCATTTCCTGAGATACTTGAGTTTGGGTTTATGTTGAGTTGTGATGATTAGGTTGAATGATGAGATATCTGGTTTGACTTTAAGTTTTGAATGTTGTGATACCCGGGAATTATAGTTAGGTTGTGAGATGTTGAGCTTAGGTTTCATCTCAGGATTTCCTGAGGTTTTATATATATATATTTAATTATATATATATATTATATATATATATTATATATATATTATATATATATATATTATATATATAATTATATATTATTATTATGAATTGATAATTGATTAGGATTTAGTTGATTCCTGAGTTTAGGTTTGATGTTGAACATTGGTTTTGAATGTTTACTTTGATATTGGGGTTGGGATATATTCAGGTGTTTAGATATATTTTGATGTTTATACATATCAGTGAAGTGAGGATTTGGTTGAGATATGGGTTTACATGGTTGTGAATGTTGATGTTGATTTGATATCGAGGATAAAAGGTTTGTGAAGTCTTGGATGAATATTCCTGATGGTATACCTAGATGTACATTCAGAATTCATGAGTATTTGTATATTTGTATGTATATAAGTATGTTGGTAGTAGTTTGCAGTTGCTTGTATGTGAGGTTGATATTGTTAGAGAGTAAGAGGGTTAGCAGAAAATGTGGGATCCTGGACACACTTTGAGTTGGTATGTGATATGAGGGAGTGGTGATGAATGAAGGAAGGAAGTAAATATGACGAGGAGTTAGGAGATAGCAGCTGTAGCACTGGCAGTGGAAGCAGGGCCTACAGGCCTGAGTTGGCCTTGACATTATCTTACTTGCTTTGCCTTGGCATTGACCTAGCAACAGATAGCAGCAGCAGTGAGCAGAGGGTTTTGGCAGCAAGTTTGCTTGCTCTGCAGAGGCCTGCAAGCAGGGAGCCTCATGGCCACTTGGCTTTTGGGGAAGGGATTGAGGTGCCAGGTTTTGGAGTGTATCTCCAAGTGAATGTGATGAGGGTTAGTCTATATGTATCTAGGTACATATGTATTGTTATATATAGTATAGTTATATTATATATGATTAGTTGTTATATGAGGTATGGTATTGGTTGTATAGATATGTGTGTATATATATATAGCTAGATGTAAGGGATATGTTAGTACATGCTTAGGTGAAACCATTTAGAGTGAGGAGGAGTTATACTCTCATTTATGAGGGTAATTTTTGGTTTATGTGAACATGAGATATATATTTTGAGTGATATATACATGGCCTATAGGTATGGTTTGTGTATGAGTTTAGATATGATGGCTATATATGTACTTTGTGTAGAGATGTTCAGGTTTGACTATAGGTTGAGCTATATGGTTATAAGTGGAGTTAAGTGTAGAATTTAGGATATAATATTTGTGTGTTACAAATATATGAGGGTGTATATGTATATATATGTTAGAGTTGTGAGTTGGCCTCTTAGAATAGGTAGGATTGACCTTGGTTTTGACTTTCGACCAAGTTTGACCAGATTTGACCAAGAGTTGACTTTGACCTAGATTGACCTAAAAATTATGTAGATTGCATTGTATACTTCAATTATATCATATTGAACACATTATAACCTGTACTGCTCTAAATAGGACATTGTGACTCCGGTTCAGACATCTGATATACATCAGTCATTCAGGGTATCAGGCGAGTATATTCTCTGATAGTTCTTTCATTTACTTGTCGATTACTGTATTTCAGTTCTAGTTAGTTCTATTTGATTCTCTGTCAACACGGATTGATATTACTGGATCCATTGCATACGACACTCACCTTTTACATATCTGTCACGACTCGTACCCTATGTAGGGGCACGAGAAGTGGGTACGTCCAGCCTACGCCGCAGTGTCAACGGTAGAACGCTGTCATAGGTTACTATCTAATCAACAACTCATGCAATTATACAATTACTTGTCAAATCTCAACTCCGAATGGAGGACAAATATAGATATAATGAAATCTCAATCGCAGTCTAAGCACGATAAGATGAAACAGAAGTTTATAACTAAAGACTAAACAACAATAATTATAACTACTAAATAATAATATCTCAAACAAACTCAAATACAAACTCGTATCTCAAGTTATTACAATTCAAGCTCTAAAACATGAAAACTAAACCAAGTCTACTAGCTAGTCTCCCGATCACTCCTGAGTATCGGGGCCAAAGGTAGCTAAGCCATCTCCTGCTCCAAGGCAAGTGGGGCAAATGTCCTCAGGCCAAGCATCTGTCATATTTTTAACAGGTCCAGTCAGGACAGGAACGAGTACAATTCATTAAGAAATCCCAAGTAAATGACAGAGAATTATAAAGCAGTTATAGACAGTTTTATTGATGAACATGGTAGTTTGTATACAGGTGATGGTATAGAGAAACAGTTAAGATACAAGGAAAGTAAGGTAAGTAAAACAAGAGAAGAATCATGGCAATGAAGACTGTAAATAGAAACTAGCTAAACTAGAGTAACATGATATATGTCCAAACACTAATGTAAACAAGTGTAAAACCCAAGTAAGTCCAGACAATATGAATCTGATACCAGGTGATTCCAGTACAAGTTGAGTCCAGTATAAGATGATTCCAGTCAGTGATCAAAGATTCTAGGGTGAATCCAGACTACTCTAACAGTGTGTTTTAAAATACCGAGATCGACATGTAAACGGCTGTAGGTATCAGGCACATCTCTCACTGATCAGGCAAGAGATGGCTATGCTTCCAGTAGATTCTAGTAGGAGATTCCAGATTTGGGGTATGTCTACATGTCTTACTCAATATTTCCCCTCCCGTAATACAAGTGAATTCAGTACAAGACACGAGAATCGAGATGAGTCCAGCCAAACGTGATAATACCAGCAATGATTCTAGTAGATTCCAGAAGATTCTAGTAATGATTCCAGAAGGTGATGCCAGTAGTTATTCCAGAAATAGAGGCCAGACAAGATGGTATGTGTGTCGCATACATGAATCCAGAAATATCCATACGTGTTGTAAGAATCACATAAAACTAACTAGAACAGAAGTACAGTAATTGACAAGTAAATAAGAGAACTATCAGAGAATGTACTCGCCTGATACTCTGAAAGAGTAATATAATATCAGATGTCTGCACCGGAGTCACAATGTCCTAAATAGAGCAGTATGGATTATAATGTGTTTAAAATACGATAAATAAAGTTTACGATGCAAGCTACATGATTTCTAGTTCAATCTAGGTCAAAGTCAAACTCGGTCAACTCTGGGTCAAAGTCAACTTGGTCAACTAGGTCAATCTTAGTCAACTATGTCAGACTCTAGTCAACTTAGGTCAATTGATCATATATTGACTTAATGTTGACTTTTGGTCAACAGTCTAGTCAAATTAGGTCAATTAGTCCAATCTATGTTAAAGAGTCAACTTGGTCAACTAAGTCAATTTAGCTAATTGGGTTATCTTGATGGATATCTAAGGATTTGGTCTTGTGACTATTTATTGCTAGTTTAATGGGGTATCAACCCTCAACCAAAATGGTTTAAACTATCTAGAGTCAAACTCTATCTAACTCTATACTTTAAACCTTATAGTCTATGTTATATACATATCATATCGCAAATCATCCTTATAACCTATGTTATGTTATATATGCCTATCACATATATATAAACTCATATATATATATATGTGGCATAAATACATTACATAGATGCATACACTTCATTGCATTGATACAATGATATATCCATACACATTCATATATATTTACATAGGTATTACATAAATGCATATATAGATTGGTATATACTTACACTCATGCATACATACCTGTCTAAGAAAAGGGAAATCAGTGTCTTTTACAGGAATCTGAAATTAGTGTAAACCATTTAAGTCTCAACCCATTCGAATTCCCAAACCCATTTAAAACCAAACCAATACCAACAATGTGTGTGAGTGTGTAATCAAAGATATGTATATGGGTATATACGAGTGAGTGAGGGATAGGTTCTCAGTTTGTGTGTGTGTATGGGCTGACAGTGATTAGGGATACTTGTATGTGTGTGTCAATGGTGTACAGTTCAGGAATTTGTGTGTTGTGTAGACACTGAAATCAGTGACAAAATCTCAGGAATTTAGTGGAGTGACAGTATCATGAATATGTACAACAGTTCTTGTGTACAGGAACGGCACACATGTGGCTGCCTCCTTTCTACCAGAATGACCTGCACACTGCTGCAATGCATAACATTGTAGGCCAACTGCTAATGCAGTGAGCGATGGCCAAGCCCAGGGCCAAGAAATTCCTGCAGTGCAGTCCAAGTGCACAGGCCTCCAAGGCTCTGCACAAGAGCAGAGGTTGGGCTCTTCTCGAGCCCCAAACCATTCACAAATCTACATCTAAGGCCACACAAGAACACCTATGAAACCAACAATGCTCTACCTTTCAGAACCGTGCCATATGGCAGTTTCTTGTCCCCTCATGATACCTAAGCAACATATGAATAAATCCCCACACCAATTTATATTCAAAATTCAGGAATCAATGTATCACATGTTAAGTCCAGTTAACAATCTCAGTTTCTAGCCCATTTGTTCTCAGATTTTAAGTACATCAAAATCAAACAACCAACCCAGTTGCATTTCCAAATTCATATCCCATTCTCAATTCATGTATTAACCTATTCTTAGTTCACTGTCAATATGAATCTCAGGAACATATATGCACTCTCAGGTTTTTAGTTGGGGAATTCTGAGTTTTAGTTTCATTGATCAACTGTCAGTTTCAATAGTGAATCAACATGTTCAACCCAAACCTATCTCAGTTAACTTCTAATCAACAAAATCTAACTAATATTCAACCAAACCAACCCAGGTTTTTATAATTAAACCAACCCAACCAAATTCTCAGATTTCAAAATCCTGAACTTTTATCTCAGGATTTACAATAGTAACTAAGTATCAATCCATGCCATACGCATATCGAAATCCCATTTCAGCAAAGTAAATCCAAAATCTCACTGAAATCCTAACCAGCAGTAGCAATTACACATGTAGGATTATAATTGGCAATTTAACATTATTTAAAATTAGTTTTGAAAATACTTAAGTTCAGAATTTGAAAACAGTAATTGTACGTATCAGAAAGAAATGGAGAAATGAAATCGACAGCCAAAAACATATTAATCCCACAAATTTAGCGTTGGTAATCCATGCCACACACGTGCTCGTGTCCCAGGAGTCTACTCGTGTCCAAACATTTGGACACGAGGTGTCCAATCATAAAAAAACACACACATACACGTACGAGCACACCAAGTATCGTGCAAACGTGTCACGGAGTCGTGTGCATGACACACGACACGTGACACGTCATGCTCATGTCCAGACACTCGCCAGGGATAGGGGTGCATGTCAAACATCATGTACTGTGTCCACGAGGTCACGTGTCCACCTGCAAAGCGCGTATCAGTACGCGTTTTCACATGCGTGCAGCACAGGCAAGGATTGGTGCGATCGAGTTTTCTTTCGATCCACTCGATCAATCTGCCTCAAATTTTGTGTGGGTGATGGCAGACAATGCCCACACATGTCCACAAAAAATCAGCTCACGAGAGTCCGTGTCGTGTCCTGTGTTGACCCCGAGCAGCAGGACAGCGCACCGAGGCCTCGTGCACACGTTCGTATCCAAATTTGGACACGAAAACCAATCCAATACGTGCTCAGACACAGACCATAGTAATCTACTCATAATAAGCTTTCCAAATGTGTAATTTATTTTGAAAACCAAGAACAAAAGTCAAAGAGGCATTTCATCAAACACCTAAGTATACACTATGACATGTGTCCGATACGGACACCAAACGGACACAAAATCTACCCAAATTTCGGGGACAGCTAGGGGACTCCTAGATCTAGCCCTAAATGCAAAGAAAACAGAAATTTAAATCAATTTGGGGAGTTTTATCTATAGGTACAAAAAGCATAAAAAAGCTCCAAATGGGGTGTTCTTCTTGATGGTCAAATGCTCCAAATGAACCCAAAAATGAGATTAACCTCCAGAAATATTAAACATACAGAAATTAGAACCTAATGCAAAAGACTAGAATTAAAAAGGAATTAAAATGAATTTATGGGGATTTTTGGAAGGGGAAAAATACCTTTCTTTTCCTATGTGTTTAAAATGAAATAAAAGAGGCAAGAACCAATCAATAAGTGTTTATATAGGGTGAGAATCCCTATGTGGCTGGTCACTTAGGGTTTGGTTAGGGTTAGGGTGTTAAATCATGGGCCATGGGCCAAGTCACAAGTCATTAAGTCCTTAATCACAAGTCCTTTCATTAAAACCACAAACCATGAAATAATTTCACTTAAACTAATCCCCTAATTCTAAAACTAATCTCTAATGACTAAAATGAGTTAACTCAAGCTAGACTAGGGTTACCATAGCTAGGGTTAGCTTCTAGGCTAGTCCACTAGGTCTCAACAAGTCAAAGTCAAACTAAAATTCACCAATTCAATAAATAATCAAATAATTTAAATAAGCCAAAATGACCAAATTACCCCTAGGCTAAAATGATAATAAATCATCCTAATGACATGGTTAGGCTCTAGGTCATGCAGTCTCTCAGGTTTCACTGGCAGCACATCCAAATCACAAGTCATGACTTAAAGCAATTTTTAAATCGTTTTAAAAATGATTAAAAATCACCAAAAATTATAATATGAAATAAATATCAATAAATAATAGTTATAATTACAAAATTTCAAAATTACCCTCATTTGAAAAACTGGGTGTTACAAGTCTACCCCCCTTAGAAGAATTTCGTCCTCAAAATTAAGATGATTGTACTCCTCCTAGGTCAAACCCCCAATCAAACAATGTCCAAAGATAACATGCAATCATAGTCCTACTTGTCATGATTCCACAGTCTCGAACTGGGTAACTACGCTATCTAACATGTCACAAGCATATCCTGGCAGGTACTAATGGAATCACACATGAAGGTAAAAAGAAGGACAGGAATGACAGACCTGCTAACCCGTTACCCATAGCGTCGATCTACTCGACTGTCATCACAAAAGCCCTGCCCCTTTGGGGTATATCCCTCTGATGGTGCGGGGCACGGTGCTACGCTATAGGTGGCCTAGCTCCCTCAATCTAATCCATGATACTCAAGTAATATCCACACTGATATTCCACTCAATTATACTAGGACACCATCTATATGGTATCTATTCTGTAATCTGATAATCATACCCGTCTATCCAGAACCATGTTACCAGAATCCTCGTCACACCAGTAAGTATGGCTGCGATAATCCATAGAGTCCACAACTAATGTACATACCTCTAGAATCATGGTATTTAAAATTTTTGCATTGCCGCTAGCTTGGCTGCGAAAACTTTAAATTCCCACACCCGAGAAATATATCCAAAATCAGACTCTATCTCATCGCCCAACCAGCTGATATGGCTGTAGAAGACTCTAGATTCCATGACTGAGGCAACCTAGCCCATAATATTATCTTGGTAGAAAATTAAGTCAATAATGAATACCAAGAATCAAATTCAACGATGAACAAGGAAGTAGACAGAAACTGTCGGAATCGAATTTCGAGATAGTTTATAATGACATTCTTAAGGGTCATCCCAGGAATCTTCTCAAGTACTCCTAACTGTGATTGAGTACTCTCTCAACTAAAGCCTATTTCTTAGTTCCTGTCGCAGGCTGTAGTGATACTCTAGTTCGAATACCACTACATAATCTCGACCTGCATGGGCCACCACTAAAAACGTGTCACGACCCGCACCCTGTATAGGGCCATGAGAAGTGGGTACATCCAGCCTACGCCGCAGTGTCGGTGGTAGAACGCTGTCCTAGGTTACTATCTAGTCAACAACTCACGCAATTATATAATGTACTTGTCAAATCTCAACTCCGAACGGAGGACAAGTATAAATATAATGAAATCTCAATCACAGTCTAAGCACGATAAGATATCACAGAAGTTTATAACTAAAGACTAAACAACAATAATTATAACTACTAAATAATAATATCTCAAACAAACTCAAATACAAACTCGTATATCAAGTTATTACAATTCAAGTTCTAAAACATAAAAACTAAACCAAGTCTACTAGCTAGTCTCCCGATCACTCCCGAGTGTCTGGGCCAAAGGTAGCTAAGCCATCTCCTGCTCCAAGGCAAATGGGGCAAATGTCCTCAGGGCAAGCATCTGTAATATTTTTAATAGGTCCAGTCAGGACAGGAACGAGTATAATTCATCAAGAAACCCTAAGTAAATGACAGAGAATTATAAAGCAGTTATATACAGTTTTATTGATGAACATGGTAGTTTGTATACAGGTGATGGTATAGAGAAACAGTTAAGATACAAGGAAAGTAAGGTAAGTAAAACAAGAGAAGAATCATGGCAATGAAGACTGTAATAGAAACTAGCTGAACTAGAGTAACATGATATAAGTCCAGACAGTAATATAAACAAGTGTAAAACCTAAGTAAGTCCAGACAATATGAATCTGATACCAGGTGATTCCAGTACAAGATGAGTCCAGTATAAGATGATTCCAGTCAGTGATCAAAGATTCCAGGATGAGTCCAGACTATACTTTAACAGTGTGTTTTAAAATACCGAGATCGATATGTAAACGGCTGTAGGTATCAGGCACATCTCTCACTGATCAGGCAAGAGATGGCTATGCTTCCAGTAGATTCCAGTAGGAGATTCCAGATTTGGGGTATGTCTACATGTCTTACTCAATATTTTCCCATCCCGTAATAAAAGTGAATCTAGTACAAGACACAAGAATCGAGATGAGTCCAGCCAAACGTGATGATACCAGCAATGATTCCAGAATGATTCCAGTAGATTCCAGTAGATTCAAGTAATGATTCCAGAAGGTGATGCCAGTAGTGATTCCAGAAATATAGGCCAGACAAGATGCTATGTGTGTCGCATACATGAATCCAGAAATATCCATACGTGTTGTAAGAATCACATAAAATTAACTAGAACTGAAGTACAGTAATTGACAAGTAATGAGAGAACTATCAGAGAATGTACTAGCCTGATACTCTGAAAAGAGTAATGTAATATCAGATATCTGTACCGGAGTCACAATGTCCTAAATAGAGTAGTATGGATTATAATGTGTTTAAAATACGATAAATGAAGTTTACGATGCAAGCTACTGTAGGGTGTAAAAAATTATGACACGCTGACATATGACTCAGCCAAAGCCATACGCTCAAGGCCATACGCTCAGCCAAAGTCATACACTCAAGGCCATACGCTCAGCCAAAGCCGTACGCTCAGTGAATATTTTATTATTTCTTGAATGACAGCACAGCATACATTTAATGGAGGATGAATCTGACACTTCGTCTTTCGTACAAAGACAGCTGCCCTATGAAGATTAACTGTCGTATGGGTTTTCGAGAATTGATTTTGTCTCTTACGAGGACAGCTCATCAGCCATCAAAATGCACAGCCATCATTACTGTCATTTCTGACAGTCTGTCAGCCATCATATCTGTAACACGACGCTCGAGAGATATTTGTCAGTTATTAGAAGATATGGCATATTTGAGAAGATTGAGGACAGCCACGTGTCTACTCCCTCAATGCTTACGACTCCTTGCCAACCAAGTGAGCGTATGGACTCCATACGACTCCTTGTCAATCAAGTGAGCGTATGGACTTCATACGACTCCTTGTCAATCAAGTGAGCGTATGGACTCTATACGACTCCTTATCAATCAAGTGAGCATATGTACTCCATATGACTTCTTGTCAATCAAGTGAGCGTATGAACTCCATACGACTCCTTGTTAATAAAGTGAGCGTATCAGCTTTATATGACTCTATACTGTCCAAGTCAGTGTATGACTCCTCTTCAACAAAGACAGCGTATCACAGCAAATGCATTCAAGATGACTTCAAATGTACAGTCAACACACGTTCTCACGTGTCCTGTACTCAGTTACCCATTTACTTAGAAGTTATGCAACGTGGCATCCATGCCATCAATCTCTTCTAGATATATTCTACTACTTTCAACCGCACTCTAACGTGTCTCCATCAGAATTCGCCACGCGTCCCTGGAGTTATGCACACGTCAAGTAACTGACTGAGCGTATGCTTCAGAACAGTTATCCAGAACTCTATAAAAGAGAGTTTCTTCATCTTCATCAGACTATATTCAATTCAGAGAGAACAGAGAGATTGCCCAGTTGCTGTCCAAGTTCTTCGAAGTTCGAGTTTTCTTCATCGCATCGTCCAAGGGATAAAGTAATCGTCTTCTAGATTAGATTCCTACAGTTGTAATTTTCTCAGAAACACAATAAATAAAGTAAATTTATTTATGGAAAACAAATTGGCGCCTCTGCTGGGGAAAGCTGTCTCCTCCAACGAGATAGCAACAACTCAATGCGATACTTCGTCGATCGGCTCGACGAAGAAAGTGATGGTCGTACAATTCGACCAATCTGCTTACGAAGAAATGCTCAAAGCGAAGGAGGGCCGAACTGCTTCCTCCGCTCTTCCTGCTGCCAAGAAGAAGGGATACTCCGTCTATGTCCCTAAGTCTTCTTCGACGGCCCGAGACGCTTCTGTTACTCACGCTGACAAGAACATGTCTTCAACTTCAACGAAGCACGCCTCGGCTTCTCTGAACACGGCAACAGTGGCTTCTCCTAGTCACGCTGACAAAGTGGGTTCTTTAACCAAGTCAGCGTGTCCAAGGAAAACCATCTCTGGACATGTCAAAGTCTTTTCTCCTTCTACCCTTACGACAGAAGTCGGCTCTTTAGCCATTAATGACTCTGTGCGTATGGCAGTCAAAGGACAGCGTACGGCAAATGCAGCGTACAACAAAAGCCAACAACAGGCAGCGTACGCTAAGCCAAAGCCAGTGTATGCTAGTAAAAAGGCAGCATATGACCAGAATTCCAAACTGAAGTCAGCGTATGCCAACCAATACAGTCCTTTGACTGTTTCTCAAAATCAGGCTGGGGGTTCTCTTCCACAGAACATACAAATGATTCCCCCACAACTTGCACATCTTGTGCCAACCATGGAGAAAGACTCTTTAGTCAACTCCTCTACTCCTAAGGTCTTTACCTCTGGAGTTAATTTGACTAGTACTTTTACTAGATCAAACAAAGGAAAACGCCTTTTGGCTACTTCCTCTAAAGATGGATTATTACCGACTCCTAGTCGGAATAATGTCCATCTTCCTTCTCTCAAAATTTTCCGATCTGATAAAGGCAAATTACAAGTATTCAAGACAGATACTAAAGTCATATCTCCTACGGATCTTCGTAACAAGCTTAACCGGAATCATCTCGGTTCCACTTCCGGTATAAAGAAGCCTTATCAAACTGAGACAAGTATACTAGACCCTGATACAGAATATGCCAAGAACTATATCGCTCAAATTAATCGGTCTTTATACACTCAAGAACCGAGAAAACAGAAGAATAAAAGACAAGTTTCTACACAGAAACTATCGTCAAGTACTTCCCAATCTGTTCCTACAGATCTCCAGGAACATTTGTAAAACAAACGGAGAATCGACACTCCATCTAGCTATGACATTGCTCATATTTGCCATGAAAAGCATGGTTGTAACTTCCAACCTCGGGTCGTGATTCAGTGTTGTTGTTCTCCAAAAAGACGATCTGTTTTCGAACGGATTCAACATGAACCAATACTGGACGAAGACGAACCTCTTTATGCTTCTGTCAACATGACCCCTAGAAATATTAGGGGTAGAATATGATCTGATGCTATGTCAGATTCTGAAGATGGTGTTTACCTCGGCACCCGATCCAGGACTGGAGCGTCGACCAGGGTCTCTTCTTCTTCTAATCCAAGTAATAATCCGGAGATCACAGAGGACTTCCTTGGAGAGTCCAACTTCCCGGTATTGACTCCCGTAAATAGCCCCGGGAAAGAGACTGATTCTCACATCGATGATTCAGAACAGACTGTTTCATCGTCTATTCCTCGAACGATTACCGCTTATATGGTAGATGGTCATCAAGAGCCTTCGACTAGCACTGAAGCTCATGAACATAGGATTTCTTCCTTGGAACAACAGTTGCGAGCTATGGCAGATACATTGACTGCTATGCATACTCTTATGCAAGCTCAGCAACGAACTCAGCAAGTTCAACCAACAGGACCACCAGTGGTATTAAATACTCCTGTTACCCCAAACCCGGAACCCTCTACTATTCTGGGGGTACAGTCTAATGTTCCTGTACAACCCACTCCAAGTCAGTCCGGAGCTGGAGGTGATACATATGCTGCAGTCCCTCCTCCCAATTATACTCAACAAGCAACAATACCGCAATCTTCCGGAGCTGTCACTGAAGAGTTAAAAAATCTTCGGTCTCAGTTTGAAGCATTCAAGCAAAAAGATGGCTTACAAAGATTGGGTATCAAGCAGCCTTATCCCATACAATGGAAGGAAGTATCGTATCCCCCAAAATACAAACCTCCGACCATCTCTTTCTTTGATGGGACTACCTCCCCAAGTCAGTTCATTAATCACTTTGAAGTAATGACTGATCAGTTACAACCAAGCGATGCCCTCCTCACTCGGGTATTCGTCAGTTCTCTTAAAGGAACCGCTTATGAATGGTATCGAAGTCTCCCTGACGGGTGTATTACTTCATTTGCTGGATTCAAATAGATATTTCTAGAACGATTCTATGAAGGCGTCAATGACATGACAATGTCGGCCCTCATAAGAATTAAACAGAACAATAATGAAAGCACGGAGAGCTTCATTGAAAGATTCAGAAGAGAAGCCCTCAAAATGCCTCTCGGAACTCCCGATGCTGTTACTATCGACACTTGCAAGTCGAATCTCTTACCAATCATCAGCATGTGGACAGGGTCCACTCAATTCCAAGATTGGCCTTCTTTCATCGTCAGTGCCAAAGCCGCCGAAGTCAGTGCTGAGACCTTCAAAGGCCTGGGGGTACAA